>MU193543.1:6498-22720 GCA_016904865.1 Pissodes strobi
ATAATAATAATAATAATAATAATAATAATAATAATAATAATAATAATCATAATAATAATAATAAATTTATTTGATCAGGTATACATTTGCAGGCATCACAAGGGCCTGAGGACGTCCCGGTACATTCTTTTGTGAACTTTGCACCCCCTCCACAAACGCCGGAAGTTTGATGCCACCGATAAACACTACCAGTCCATACAGTTTAGTTGGTCTGGTGTAACCAAAACAATAAAACAAGTGTTATTAGTCCATCGTAAGATGGTGGAACCAAAACGACTGCAGTGAAGGAAAAGGGGTTGGATGGTCTCATTGTAGCAAGTAGAGGTCAAGAAGATGGTAAAATAGTTTTGTTTAATAGATGTAAGATTGCTAAAGAAGTGGAGGTAGACGAAAAATATAGGATGAAATATACTAATGAAAAACTGATTAATGCTGCCCATAAGAGGAATATACAAAGTAGTAACTCATCTACACTTCGCTCAGATATTCCTCAATTATCATCTAAAACCCACTGTTTTATATGTGGATAGGAAGCGTCAACAGATTATTTAAACAAACAAATTAATAAGCCACCACAACGCCGCAACCATGTGTACCCTGTGATTCAATGAAGTGTATGCTAAAACATAGAAAGGCTGCTGAGAGAACGAAATGATGAAGCCGGATATGCTAATTTGCATCGTATAAGTTCAGTGTATGATTTGCCACCTGCTGATGCCCAATACCTTTTTTATACATGAAAGAGCTCTACCTCCCCAAACGCCAAACATGAACACAAGGTAGACCTAGAGGTGATGTGGATGGAGAAACGCAATATATTTCTTGAAAATTGTAATGAAGAATGCCAGTTTACAATTGACGAACTAATAAATGAGATTGAAGGTGACTATCCTCTCACAAGAACAGTAAAACAGCGCCTCTTAAGAAGGATGGTAATGATATATTTGTAACGGCCAGTATGCCTTATATTGTGTGTTTCAAGGCTACAGCAGCGGGATTCTTATGTCTGAATTCGATACGTCACGTAACGAGTATAGAGATTTTGCGATTTTTATCTTGGAAGCGAAAAGAGATATATCGAGTTAAAATGTCACTTTTACTCGCTACATATTTTGATGTCGAGTACCGTAGTTTGCTAGCCTAACCAAAATATTAAAATTTTAATTTATTTGGCACCTTGTAAATACTTAATACGCTTTTTATTCTTTTGTATATTTCTAAAGTTGAACAATAATGTCATTTCAATTAAAAGAATACCATCTCAATGTATTAATTGGTTTTATGAAAAATCACCCAGAATTTGTGGCCGGCCGCTTGTCTGTAGCGAATGCAAGAGGAAAATTCCGAGAACTTTGGAGGGAACTAGCAAATAATTTTAATTATATTGGTTTTGTAGTTTTGGGACTAGAACAGTCGAGAAGTGGCAAAAGGTTCCACAGAGACATCTTATATTATATACCTAGGTGCTGGAAATGTGTGGATTTAGAAGCTAACACAATTCCGCAAACATTTCTTAATTTACAGTTCTTTAAATCTTGCTTCTAGTATCTTTTCTGTATTAAAGTCTCTACGATACGCCTAAACTGAATATTGTGTGTGTCGTCTTCGCCCGCAAGATTTCATTAAATACCGGTAACAAATTAGGCCATTTGCGAAGGAGCAAAAATGTTTAATATACTATCAACGCCTGAAGACACAAATTTCAACCAATGAATCATCAGCAAAATCGAAACAAAACAAATTATAAATTATTATCTATTTTTTTTGTAGTTATCTTCACCTTTCTCCTCTTTAATTTTGTCAAGTGGTTCTAAAAATGTGTGGCTTCTCGATAGAGAACTCGACACAGGATAAGAATCGCTGTCTGCTCGCTAGCGAATACCTTGTCGAACGATAGGTAGCGACTCGATACGTGACGTATCGAAAGATGAGAATCCAGCTGCAGGTTACAAGATTATTACTGATACTTGATATCAGGAGAGGTTGTCAGAGAAAGAAGAAATGACAAGGTTTGTTAAAACAGCAGCTGCTATTTTTGTTGAAGATGCACGTTCTCAAGTGTACAATTTGGCACAGCACCCTCCATCAGATACGTTTATAGATAATGTTGATGACCTAATTACAGAATCTATCCCAGTCTTTACAGATGAGCAAGAAAAAGGAAATTTTGAAACATGGAAGAAGAATGAACATGAACGGCATGGATTCTATTATAGTTATCTAAACTCTCAATTCTCGTTGTTTCAGGTGATAATTCTGCGGATGAGGAGGACGAATGAATATGAAAATTATTAAATATCGGTGTTTTTTGCTTATTTTTTTCGTGTAAATACAAGTTTATTCTAAATATACTTCCTTTTATCAAAACCTTCTTTCCCCTGAATTAAGAGTAGTACTATTTCGTTTGAACTAGAAGGTCCGTTGACCATATTATATGGACTTCACTCACGTTTGACAATTCCTTTAATGTAACCTGGATACCGATTTTAGAGGTGTATGAAGTTGATTTTGATATTAGGGCACCTGAGTTCAGTTAGAATAACGTGAGCTTTTTTACCGTAAAGTCAAGAAATACCATTTTTTCAACACGATCTAACGACGTTATGGATTGACTAGACTTTAGAGTTATTATACATTTTTGTAGTAAATTTTGTCTACTTTAATTTGGTATATCATAGTTATAATCAGAAAACGCTTAGTTTTCAAGTTATAGTTAAAAAAGTGAAAAAAATGCAAAATTTTGAGGTTTTTTGCAATTTTCCTTGTGAAGCCGACGCCTGGCGAGGTGGCAAACCTCAGATTCGAATTCAGCACCCCAAAAAAACATATAGAACCTGTGACAAAATTACTTCTACATTTTTTTCTTGGAAAAAACCGTTGCTTCAGATCTTTTATCAATTCCGGCATAAAAGCGATCCAAGCATTCCAACATATTACGTTTAAGTTCTTGTTCAATTGTTAAACCCACATCTTGCACTTATTCCACTGGCATATTTTTGTTCCTTCTTATTCTTTTTGAAACAGAAATATCCATATTTGCGCACGCTTCTTTGGGATATATAATTGACTTTTTTACATGTTCATTTCTATCTTCCTGTAAAAAAGCTTTAAGGGCTTTAATCTTTATAACACATTTGCCGAATGTCATACCAGCAGTTTGCAAGTACGATTATGTTTGATTGACTTCTTCTAAAATTATACTCCAAAATGATAAGCAACACAAAAAAGAAAAGTGGCAAATTGCTGGCATTAAGATATGGGCAGATTGTCTTTTATCTAAATTTTCCTTTAGACCTCTTAATAACAGAATGGCGCCTACACCACCAGATAGTTACTCTTTACTGCCTTTACCTCATCACGATAGGCACTCCAACGAGTCTCAGTAAGTATTTTAATGGACTATTTAACTCCGACTTTCTCCATCATTACATCCCACCTATGGGTTGAAGCCGAAAACAAATTATAAACACGTTTCAGAGTTCCAAAAAAGATCACACAAGGCGCTACTGTAGCGAAGGAATATACTCCGCAGAGATTCAAAGAATGATTTGAACATGGCGCAAATAAAACCTTTGAATTTAATTGTTTAATCTTCTTTTGAACCCCTGAGTGAATTCCAGCCATAGTAGAGGCATTATCATATATCTGTCTAAAGGTAGTTCGAGGAACTGATATCTTAACATTATATTTTCACATATTTGTACTGGCTGGCTAACACTTGCTTAAAATCATTTTCAGCATTTTCTCGAATGTTACATAAAGTATTTCCGACAATTTTTGCAAGGGCAATTTTTTTTGCAAACTTTTGCATTGTGGCAAAATAATGGAAAAGATTTTGGCAAGTATTTGTAGTGTTATCTGAAATTCAAGAATAAGCATATCTTTTTCAATTTTTTCTTTTGTTTTCCATGTTTTTCTTCACTTTTAGTTTGAAAATTTCTGTGCCCCCCATGGGCACGCCAGTGCTCTCACCATAACTTATTTGACAAAGTAAGTTTGGATGAATACTATGTATCATCTCAAATGCAGTACTCATACCATCTATTCTTCATCTTAAACAATAATTGTTGACACCATCTATTCATCATGTATTTATTAATTTTGAGCCGAGTGCTGAAATGAATAATTGACTCAATAATAATATTTGACTCAAACCAAGTAACTATTCCTAACTAATTGTCAACCGACCCCCATCTATTTATTCATGCTGAACGCAAGTATTTGTATTTATTGATTTTCAGCCTAGTGTTGAAACCATGTAGTCATAATTAATTTTTAAAAGAATATTACAAGCATCTATTCATTCGTTTCAAAGTCAGTGCTGAAATCATCTATTCGTTCATTTTCCTCCGAGTGCTGAAACGATTTTTTTTATTAATTTTCAACCTAGTCTATTTATTCATTTTCAGCAGGCTCTACTTTCCTTTTAAATTTTCTCACCAAATTTGTTTTGATTTTTATATCCTTAAATATCGCGTAGTAAAGCGAAATTTTAATGCTATTCGCCTGTGCCATTTGCGATCGATTTTCGCCGGCTTGAACTCTCTACGGCTTAATTTAGATGGCAGACTAGGAAATAAAAAATGACGCGTTTTTATGTTAAATATGAATTGGACTAAAAAGCTTCGCCTGGTACGAGATTCGGCCGTAACGTGAATATTCAGGTTTAAAGGAATTTGCCGTTGTTACTTCACGTGAAACATTCCGCCGTGTCATATTATGGGAAATTGAAATTTCACTTTTTTTTTAAATCTAAATGAGGTGATATTTAAATCCGAACTTAAAGTAACGGTAAAAAATCGATGGGGCTTTTGGTAGGGAATGCACATGTTGCATCCTTTTCAGTATAATCCACTTCTTCAAACATGATTCCCAAAACAAAGTGACAATACGAACACTAATACGTTGCAATGTCAATTATTTTTTGTTTAAGTTAGCTTCGGTCCTTATTTAGTTTTGAAGAGAAAATGAGTAATGAAAAATTAAAATTAATTCTACTGAGCACTATACGAGTTTATTAACTTAAAACTTAAATGAATCTTCTCCAGAACATATTTGTAATAACAACTTCAAACATTGATGACTAATTAAATTCCTAGATCGTGCCAGAAAATCAGAGGTATTCGTGGAAGATAGCAATGTACTGCCACTAGAGCAATTTCAGTTCTTTAAACAACCAGACTGGCCACTATGGTACTCAAAAGCTCTAACAAACTCCACCATGCAGGGTCGGCATTTTTGGCATTAGCAAAGCACTGAAAAAGGCTGGGATACCAAAGCATTTAGTAAATTTAATCAGCTCATCCCAAGTAACAGAACGATTGCAGTTTGAGTGGACGCGTCCGGACGGAGAGATATCTAGCATCAAAAATATACTTGCGGCAGTACCCCAAGATTCCCGGTTCTCCGCTTTATTGTTCAACATATTCGTTCTATTCATGATATCTCCAAATTAGCACCCAATATACAGTATATCTCTGCAGATGATACTGCGATAATATCACATGCAAAAACCCCGAGATATATTACCCCAAGGCTCCAAATAAACCCAAATATCTTGGAACTCTGGATGGGAGACTGTAACATCAAATCGAACCCCACACTAACCAAAGCTACTTTATCTCCGAAATCCCGAGTCCCTCACCCAGAGGGAAGGGTGAAAGTTTCCAACGTAGAAGTGAAATGCTCTGGAGAGGCCACGTCAAATACCTAGGAGTTATTTTCGATATAAGCCTCACGTGGGTGCTTAACACCTATGAGAGGATTGATTAGAGCTACCAATCGTTAGTGTGGTGCGCTCTACTCAATGCTGCGCAGGACAAGCAAACTCAATGTCAGAGTGAAGGTTATTATATACAAAGCTTTTATCACATCGGTATTAATATTTGGTATCTCGCAGAATGAAATTCTGGAAACTATTCTGAAGTATCCCTGGTTCGTAAGGAACTCAATTATTCACCGAGATCTAAAAATTGAATCACTAAAAAAATATCTTTTGACAAACTCACTACTAAATACCACATTAGGGCAGACAGATCTACCAATCGACTTATACTAGACTTAGACGTAACTCACACGTAACATTTACCGGAAATAATTCGCTTCTTTCCTTCTTTCCACTATCCTTCTAAACGGATTACACAACTGCAAGGCTGATGTAATGGGTCTACTTGAGACAGATCGATGAGAGAAAACTGGTAATAAGCAGGAGGCCTGGCCGAAAACAAGACAGGGATCCCAAGAAGAGTACAATAATTATAAACTCTCTGTATAAACTGCTGGCCGAATCATGCATAGGCGCCGGAACTTGATCATGACTGGGGGAGAGAGGAAATAAATATCGAAAAAAAATTTCAATTCAAGTGTGTTCCTGGGTCGTTATTGAAGGGTGGATTTGGAAATCTAAGCCGAAAGACGATGTAAATTTGCAAAGAAGATTTTTAGATGATATTTTGCCCACATTGTTCCCCGTGGAAGCAGGCGCGCGGTGCCTGTGAAATTAGGTGCAATCAATTATCTTCTATATTTACAATTTGTGAATTCTATGAGGAATTTTTACCACACTGCATGAAGTAGATATCTATCTATTGCCTTTATTTCCCCGCAAAAACATCCCTAACCGCAGTCTGTTCATTTCTTTAGTTTTGGATCCATGTCTTTATCTAAAGGAAATGTTATTTCCTTCCAATAATATGTGAGGTTATGTACCTTGTATTTGTTTATGTTTTTGCTGTCCAGTTTTTAGTAGATTTTTGTGAATGGTGACCGGTAAAATTTGTGAAAGTAGTGCCTGTGGGTCAATCCAAACTTGTTCTGACTGGTGAGACTATAAATATAGAGTTTTCTTTGGTACTTTTAAAAGTTTTTGCCGTAAAATTCGCCGGCACATTTTGGAATTGCACTTTTGGACTTTGTTTTTGTTGTTGTTCATCTGTCAGCTGTTGTGTTCTTCTCGGGCAACTCAGGTGGAACTGCCACAACTTTCTTTGTGGACTAAGCTAGTGGGGCAGTTGAACCACTATCTGCATCCTGCCTTAGTAGTTTGATTACGGCCTCCAAAATGAAGTGTAGGGCATGCAGTAGGGTGGAGGATTCAAAAACCATCCTTTGGGCCTGTGATTGCTGTTCCACTAAATTATGTACAGGGTGCTCCAGACTTAGTGCTTCTGAAGTTCGATGTATGGAACTCAAGAAAAATCGAATTCTGTGATTCTTCTATGATGATTGTCGGATCTCACTGAAGAACAAGCCTAGTGATATCAATCCTAGTGACCTGTTGTCAGCTATGAAAGAAATCATCGCTTCGGAGATCGGGGCCTTAACTCTGAATGAGGTTGTGAAGGAGCAATCTGCAACTCTTGATTCTGTTATTTCTCAGATTTCTGACATTCGTGAGGATGTCAAGGAGCTACGATGTCAAAGGGATATAGCGCAGAGTTCCTCAGCACCTATAAGTCAAACCTTTGCACAGGTTATCAAGAAACAGAATGCCTTGTTGATTAAATCTAAGGATGTATCCCAGAGTATAAATGTTACTAGAAGTGACTTGTTGAAGAATCTAAATCCAGTAAAGGAAAATATTACTGTGCAATGTCTCAAGGGAATAAGTAGGGGTGGAATGGTGGTAAATTGTTCCACAAAAGAAAAATTGGATAAATTTTCCCAACTGGTGACAGAGAAACTTCCAGATAAGTATGAACTTCAGGCAGCTGGACATCTTAACCATAGATTGAGAGTAACAGGCCTAACACAGAATTATGACCCTCAGATGTTGATTGAGCTGCTGAGGCAACAAAATGCTTCAATAATGCCTGAGAGCTCTAGCCTTAAAATCATATCGGTTAAGCCGGTTAAGAGAAAACACAATCTGTACTACTGCCTAATAGAAGTCAATCGTGAAGCTTACAAACATATAATAGATTCTGGTTATGTTTTTATTGGCTATGATTACTGTAGAGTATATGATGGTTTGGAATTGCGTAGTTGCTTTAAATGTTATGGTTTTCATCACTTGGCGGAGAACTGTGGAAAAGATGTAGCTTGTTCTAGGTGCACGAAAAATCACTCTGTCAAGGAGTGTAGGGAAGCCTCTCTCAAGTGTATCAATTGCGTTAGGTCTAACACAAAATCTAACACAGCATTTCCTTGTGACCATACTGCATGGGATTACAAGTGTTCAGTATACCAAAGTAAACTTGAAGAGTTTAGATCACATATGCTACAGTAGCAATTGGGGAGTCTTAAGTGTGCCAACATCAGAGTAGCCCATGTTAACATCAGGTGTCTCATACCTTCTTTTCCTGATATTAAGGAATTGATTCTAGAGGAAAAGTGGAACATTTTTGCGATCACAGAAACATGGCTTCACTTGGACTATCCTGATGACTATATTAATATCAATGGATACAACTTTTTTCGAAAGAATCGAGCTACTCGTGGAGGTGGAGTGGGAGTCTATGTTGAGATATTAAAAATTATACAACACATTTCACTTAAAGAAAATCATAATTATTCGTCTAAAAATATTTCCTATATTTTTTAAAGTTCAGGAACGGTCACATACTGCAACCAAGCTTATTAAAGTGAAGAGTTTGCACACCTAGGAATATAGGCGCAAACTTAGCGGATGGCACTTACTTCAGACAAGTGCACAATCATTTACTAGAAAGCAACAACTTCTAAAGAGTATAAACAAACAACTCCGAAAGGTTGTTGTTTTCAAATCGTTTTATTGAGCAAAAGTATTGCAGAATTAACCAAATTCAGTAGAAAAATAGTGACAAAATAGCGGAGTCTAAAACACTAAATATCTTAGATAAAATTGACGCATCATTAAATAAATATAAATGAAAATATAAAAGAGTGCAGAATGTTACGTAGGTAAACATATAAAACTATATGGTAACGTGACACAAAGATCTTTAATTTTCGACAATAAAGCCACTAAATCTGAAAATTAAAGAAGCACAAAAACGCCAGAGTAACTAAGTGTATACGAGAATATTTTAACAATTCTATACACTTAACCTGGTACAGACATACAAACAGTCAAATAAAATCTTAAAATGCAAATAAATTTTAAAACGAAAAAAATTGAAGCAAAATTTTGTTACAATTATAATAAAAGTTAAACATTTCGAGTTTAAAACACACATATCAGCAGTATAAAACATAGATCAAAGGCGATAAAGGTTCAACTTTACTTATAATTTAAATTAAAATTAATATTATGAATTAACATTTTTTACTAGCAAGCCAATATAATAAATAAGAATAGCTAAATACATATTTATACACCATAAAGACAAAAAAGTGAGGAAAATTAAGCAATAAACAGAGTATCTGAGGCTGAGGTTAAAACAACAGGCTTTGTGATATCACCGTTGCAATTAAGACGATATAAGGCGAACTTCAGCCTTATTTAAATGCAGATTATTATCTAGTCTAGTTAAATACCTTAATTTATTTTAATTAAAGGCATACATCATCGTGAGAGCGTTAAGCTTCAAAATTTTAAATTTAGTTTATTCCTTAACGAGAAATAGTTAATGCTTAAATAGAGCTTGATATAATGTAATACGCGAAAGTCATATTACGGGGTTCTCGTTGAATCTCAGAAGAGGACAATAAGGATATCGCAAGAATAAAAAAATTTCCATTTCCAAGTTCGTCTTAAGAGCATGAATCTCAATAAATTATCTGAAAAGCAATGGACCTGTTTCATGTATGTAATGCCTTGAATACACTTCCATTTCCAAATCTTATAAGTGTACATTTCGGTGATCCTAACAAAAAGATAATTTTGTTCATTACGATCAGAAAAGCGTGAAGCCCGTGAAGGCTTGCTTTGTTCGCTTTCCAGACAAAGCAAGCGTAAAGCCAGTTCAATTTAACTTGTTGACATTTTTAAAATTTTCGTGTTACTCCGAGATCAATTGATTACATTTTTAAAATACCTTTTTAACCCAACATGTTGGCTAGTTTATAAGCGAACGTGGAGAAAATTTAATTAATTTTTATTTTCTCAGGCGCTCGACGTAATTTAGATATAGGGTTATTCGAGCCGTAAGAGCTTTTAGCAGTGCTCTTAAAACAGAGTGGAGTCAAGAAACTATTTAGCTCCTTCGTGATAGCTTAGCGAGATAATGAGTACTACCTTAATTGCTTTTTACGGATAGAAAATAGCCTTACATGTTTTGCAGACATGGTGACATCAATCGAAGTACAATTATTTATAAGACTAGTATTTGTATAAAATATGGTGCCTTAAGTTTCAAGCTATCCGCCTAACATTCTGATACTACAGAGGAATTTCTAAGATCCCTATTTAGTAATTCTACAACTCTGTCTCACCAAGAAGGGATTTTCCCATCTTCTTGGAAAGCCGCTCAAGTGCAACCTATTTCCAAAAGAAAACCAGGCTCTTAAACTATCGCCCAATTGCATTGCTTCCAATAATCTCCAAAGTCATGGAACGTGTAGTCAATCAGCAACTTCTCAAGTACCTCGAGACTAACAGAATAATTAGCGATAACCAATACGCAACAGCGATCGACAGGAGATATACTGGCCTATGTCACTCATATATTATTAAATCCTTTATTTAGCATAAATTGCTAGTACAGTCAACTATAACTATTAAGAAATATGTAATTTGAAAACACTATTAAGATAAAAATTACATACCAGCTAAAACCTTTTTACTTTGTAAACTCTTACTATATGTGTAAATATATAAAAAATCTTGAAAAAAAAAACAGAGATAAATAAAGAAAGGTAAAACAACCCAAAATGTCAACCAACAAATCAAATAAATAAAACTTATACAGACTATATACAATAAGATTAATATATCAGTCAAAAAAAAAACACAGAAAAAACAAATTAATAAATACAAAACATATTCAGTATATAAGAAAAAAAAAAAAAAGAAACAATACCCAATTAACAAACAATTCATTCATCCAACAGGCTACAACTCTTGAGCATATATGATTTCAAACTTCTTTTAAAGCTAGGCAGCGAAAGGCAGTTCTATATGTTTTCTGGTAGTTTATTAAAATCATCGAGTCCTTTATGAAAAATTGAATTCATTGTCGATGTTTTGTTTTTGTTACAAGTCAACTTGTTAACAAGATATATGGGTGCATAACCAATTTTAATCTTAAAAATGAAAATCAAAATATTATATTTAATATACTGCAATACCGGTAACCACTGCAAGACCCTTAGCATTGACTGAATTGGTGTATATTTGCTACAACAGAGAATCAGCCGCATTGCCCGGTTTTGCAATTTTTGCAATCTGCCTATCTCACTCTGCTGAAACATACACATAATGGTGGCGCAATAATTAAAGTGAGGTAACATTAATGTATTATACACTACCAACCTTGACCACAATGACAAATATGTTGAGCATCGAGCTAGATAATTAACACTGTAACTTATTTTAGAAATGACATTGTTACAGTGCTCTTTAAATGAAAGTCTATCATCAATTAAAACACCCAAGTACTTAATCTTGCGGGCCCGCTCTATTCTTTCAGTTCCAATAAATAACGAATAGTTAGAGCTGAATTCGTGTTCCGCATGATCTTTAGAAATGAGCATATATTTGGTCTTATCACAATTCAATTTGAGTTTGTTTTTGGAGGTATACAAATTTATTTTCTCCAATGCTGCATTAATATTCTGAACAAGAGCTGCTAAATTTTTAGAACTGGCATATAGCAGGGTATCATCAGCGAACAAGTGAACATTAACATTATTCACAAAACCAACAATGTCGTTAATATACAAAATGAATAGTAAAGGCCCCAGAACACTACCCTGTGGGACACCACACTCATTCCCCAAACTACCAGAGAGAATTCCATTTACTTTAACCCTCTGCATTCGATTTTCTAAATAACTACTAAACCATCTCAATACATTGTCCACAATTCCCAGTTTTTCTAATTTTTGTATCAATATTTTCCTATCAACAGTTTCAAATGCTCTTTGCATATCCAGGAACACAGCAATTATACTATAATTATCATCACACCAATTTTTCCATTCATCAAGTACATATTGGATTGCTGTTTCACAACTATGCCGCGCTCTAAATCCGGATTGCATTTGTGTAATAAGATTATTATTCTCGACAAATTCTAGCAACTGCATGTAAACAACTTTTTCCAATATTTTTTCTATTGTCGTTAATGTATTTATTGGTCGAAAATTGGCTACTTCAAAACTATTATTTTTCTTTTGAATGGGTATAATGGTGGATATCTTAAGCTGATCTGGAAATGACCCCTGCTCAAGTGAACAATTAATTAGATTAATCAAAGGATTCTCAATGGATTCATAAATATTCTTTATCAATTCAACATTAATATCGTCAGGACTGTTTTTTGTAGGCAAAGAAAATACAACACCCCTTAGAAAAGTCGAGTCTATTAATTTAAAGTTTGAAAAGGTGTCAGCATTAATTCTATCGTTTTCAATTGTTATGCTGTCAGCTATACTATTGTCAATACCCCCAATTATATGCTATATATGGAGTAGGGCAATCGAGAACTGCAGAGAATCTCGTTCGATTGCTTTAGATATTTCTAAGGCATTTGACAGAGTTTTGCATGACGGATTGCTCAACAAACTGCTGTCCTTCGGACCGCCAACCTCTCTCTGCAGCTGGCTTGTCAGTTTTCTTAAGAACCGCTCTCTGCACGTTGCAGTTGATGGACGCCTCTCAGACACATTCACTGTTAATGCGGGAGTGCGTCAGGATGCAATACTTTCACCAACTCTGTTCCTGATCTATATTAATGATCTGCTGACCGAAACCAATAATCCTGTCTACAGTTTTGCAGATGACAGTACCCTTGTCTCCCAATTTAGATCAAAAAATTTTTGCCAGGGGCTGAGACTTATCACCGCAGACGGGAGCAGATTAAAACAATTACTCAAAATCTAGAGAAAGTTCGAACTTGGGGCGACAGGAATTTGGTCCAGTTGTGTGTGGCAAAAACCCAAGCAGCCACTTTTAACAAGAAAGCCAATACGACGGGCCCTGACATAGTTATGGCAGGATCGACCATTCCTTGATCCTCGTCAATTAGACTACTGGGTGTCTCGGTCAACAGCAATATGTCCTGGCATGCCACGTTGCTAACATCGGAAAATTAACGTCGCAAAGCGCAAATAAGACCACGCTTAGCATATTGTTCACACATCTTGGGTGCCGCACCTAAGCGCACCCTAAAGCTGCTGGATTCCATTGAGAAGAGAGCTGTGCGTCTCGTCGGCTACCCGGAATTTACTTGGATAGTCTGGAACACCGCCGACATGTGGCCGAGGTATCCCTGTTTTACAGATATTTTCACGGCAGATGTTCCTAGGATTTCGCCAATTGAATAAATAAATAAATAATAAATAAATAAACGTTTATTACGCAATATCTTACAATATATACATAAATGGTAGCATTCGCAGAGCGTTCTTCCATACTACCGGCCCAATACAATATGTAAAGCAATAAGAGAAAAAAAAAATGCTAGACTTGCACTACACTTCACCAATACTCAATAAGGTTTTATATTTCCTCTTGAAGGCCGGAACTGAGTTGTCCCGAATTAGGAAAAAAATATCAGAGTTGAACAGTTCAACTGCCAAGAAGGAAAAACAATTTCTAAAACCTGCGGTTCGGTGTCAAGGAATCTGAAATCTAATGACATTCCTTAGATTCAAACCATGCACATCCTGTCTAGTCACCAACAGTTCGAAAAGATATCCAGGACATTTTAATTTATACACTCGAGACACAAATACAGAAAAATGTAATTTATAACGTTGCTTATATTTTAAAATGTTATTTGCTTGATAAATTGGTGTTATATGATCAAATTTGTTAACATTGTAAACAAATCGAATCCCTGCATTCTGAGCCAGCTGAATTTTATTTTGAAACTCAACACTTAAGTATCCATAATACACAACATTGCAATAGTCCAGCTGCGGAAGAATGAGAGATTCAATTAACATCAGTTTAGTCTTAATAGGCAATAAATATTTGAAAGGATATAGACTTCTCAATTTAAAGTAAACAGATGACAGCTTATTTCTAACATGGGCCTCGAAGCCTAAATTCCCATCAAATATCAACCCAAGGTTCCTGGCCTGCTCTACATATGGGAGTGCTATACCATTAATATGCAGGGTAGTAAAGTTAAACAAGTGAACTTTATTAATGGAATGATCAGTGCCAATAAACATAAAATTACCTTTTTTAGCATTAAGGACTAGACCATGACCAAGAGACCACCTATATATTAACCGAAGGTCATCATTTATCTTTTGCCTTGTTCCACTGGATGTGTCAGGCATAAACCCACAAACAAGCTGAGTGTCATCAGCGTAGAGATGGATGGAGCAGTTCTTTACCTGCATTGGGAGGTCTGAAGTGTACAACGAAAATAATAAGGGTCCCAGTATGCTGCCCTGCGGTACACCCTGTGCAACAACAACCGAATTAGATCTTGCTCCATCCAACTCCACCACCTGGGTTCTAGAATACAAATAGCTAGAAAACCATGAACACGCCTGCTCAGAGAGACCATAATACGACAGCTTAGCTATTAGCATTTCATGATTGATTAAATTAAATGCCTTGCTGTAGTCCAAGAGGACCAAGCAAGACACCTTGGACTGGTCAGTATTTCTAGATAGCTCGTTAGTTACATTGCAGAGCGCAGTTGCGGTACCATGGCCTCTCCTAAAGCCGGATTGCGTGGAAGGCAAAATTTCCTTGTCAGCAATAAATTTACTGAGCATGTCATGGACCAAAGCCTCGAACATTTTTGAAATTATAGGCAAGAGACAAATTGGCCGAAGGTCATTATAGCCTTCAACTTTGGACACCTTCGGTAAAGGTTTAATTACAGAGGCCTTCCACACACCCGGAAAGAAACCTTCATTTAAACACATGTTAAATAGCCCAGCCAGTGGGGACACAATATAGTCTATGCTATACAACAACATGTTATAACCTATGTTATCAATTCCACCACACTCTGATTTGATTTTGGAGAAAGACTTGTATATATCATAGGTTGAAACATTTACAAAATTAAATTGGAAGTTATGATATTTGTTTGATTTATAGAAATCTAATTTGTCCCTATCCACTGTGCAAATAGGTTGGAATCAGACTGAGATTTTGGAGAGAACAAGCTCGTATTATAGAAGAACTTTCTTAGAGATGGTTCACATTAATCTTGAATCTAACACTCTTAATAAAAAAAAGTGACACCCAGAATCTCAGTACCATTTATTGTTACATTCTGATGATGGCTAGGGAACGTGAGTTTGAACTCATGGATAGACCCGCCCCTGATGAATAGTTTTTCGCGGTTTTTTGTTTGAGATAATTGGTTGGAAAAGAACTTGAAATAATTTCGATTTTTATGGCTCATGTATTTTTCTTTACCTTACAGCTTTCAGAATATTGTAACTTTTATATTGTTTCTTCACCTCATGGTTCTTTACTTATCAACATTAGAACTCTGGCTTTGTAAATAATGGAGTGTGACATTGCAATATGACGTCATTCACTGTACCGTTTCCTTTTTCTTTGTCACCATACTTCTTACTATTTTTTAAAGTCTTTTCAGTTCAAGCAGTGTATAGTCAGAATGTGAAGATCTTACATTTTGGTAGACTTTTGCATTAGACATACGTCGTGGCGTCTGCGCATCTCTCACCTCTGTTATCACCTGAACTTTTTCTATCTCCCTCTCACAGCATGATTCTGCGTTTTGGTGTCTTTTTCGCGCGGTACTATTGTTTCCCCACTATACGTGGTACAGCAGTTATTGGTGTCCGCGCACATCGATAATATGGCTTGCGTTTTATATTATTAATATCACCTAGTTATTTCCGAGCGAGGAGGGGATCGGAACGTGGAGTCATGTAGTGGTTTTAACAATTTTAACGATGTTTATGTGGTAGTTTGTATTTTCCAAGTCTGTTATGTTTGTTAATGTTGTTTTTGATGTAAACCCGCATTGGTGAGTTCTTATATTTATGTAGTCCAAAAGACAATTGGTCCCTTGTCTTTTATTTTATTTTTAGTGAGTCCTGAAGAAGAGTACGATGTTGCTCGAAAGCTTGACTAAACATTAAAGGGTTCAACTGAATCTGGCCTTTTATTGACTGCATCCCCAAGATTTTCTGA
>JAEQML010063431.1:0-23155 GCA_016904865.1 Pissodes strobi
AATAAATGTTTTTTAAAAAGACATCGTGGAACATCGAGTAGTTAACTGGCGCAGTCGTACGGATTTTTCGGGATTGATTATCGTCACACAATCGATCATTTCGCCGAAAAAGAATCTAAAAATGAACATCAATTGTTTGCTGTGAGGTGTCAGAGTGGATTTGCAGAAACCGAAAACCCCAGTTCATCGTGAACCTGCTACCTTAGAGTAATCGGAGGTTGGACCCAATTCGCCCAATTCTCGCAAGGACCAGGATATTTTGGGAGGACCAAATCGCCAACCAGAAGCCTGACCTTATAGAAGATGTTCCTGTTTGTCGTCATTAGTGTGTAAGTGCAATTGATATTTATGTCTGACGTTAATGATATTATTAACAAACTAAGCAACCTTAATTTAAAATTAACGCCTTCAACTGACTCTGCTTCTCAATCAGAAGAAGTAATTAAACTAGTTAATCAAGTTTTATCAGAAAATAATATTGAAGAAAACAGTACCGCAGGTACATCAAATAGGATTGATAATATAATTTTACAAAATAATACAACTTTTCCTACAAGTAATATTTGTACAATGGCTCAATTCAAACCAGAGTATTTAAAATGCGTACCAGAATTTGACGGTAACCCAAATGATTTGAATAGATATTTAGCTGTTTGTCAAAGTCTTGTCGATACATTTTATAAAGCAAATGAACCAACAAACTTTCAAAATCTATACTTGCTAAATTGCATTATCGGTAAATTAACCGGAACTGCGAAATTAATATTAGGAACTCAAACTGTTACAACTTGGGATGAATTAAAGAATACTTTAAGAAGACATTTTGCAGATCAACGCGATGAAGCTTGCTTAAATAGAGATCTTGTTATGCTTAGACAACAAATTAACGAAAAACCTAATCAGTTTTATGATAGAATTTTGCATATATTAAATTTACTTTGTTCTTATGTAGATATACATGAAATAAATGATGCTGCTAAACTTCTAAAAAGAAATCTTTATAATAATTTAGCATTAAAAACATTTTTATCCGGTTTAAAGGAACCGTTAGGAACTAAAATTCGTTGTATGCGTCCAAGATATTTACCGGAAGCATTGCAATTTGTTACTGAGGAATATAATACGCAATATTTCCAAAATATATCAAAAATACCTAATCATAAACAACCTACACCACAATTTAGACCAATGAATAATCAACATTATGTACCGCAATTTAGACCAATAAATAACCAACATTATACACCGTTTAATACATTTAATACGCACACACCACATAACCAATTCATGAACAAACCATCTTTTCCATCTCAGCCTATTCAAATTAGGCCCAATTATAATAAAATACCTCAAAGATTTCCAACAAATGCACAAGTATTCGGAAATCGATCTCGAAGTACAAATGTATTCAGACCAAACCCAAACAAACAATTACCACCACCAACTCCAATGAGTACCACAACTAGGCAAACAAATAATACTTTTAAACCAAATATAGGTCAACAAGCTTTTCAAAGAAATCATTTTCAACAGCGACCTAACCAACCTACTAATTTTATAGCAGAAGAACTTTATAATACCGACATTGTTGATTCTCAACAATATTATGCTGATAATATTGACCAAAACTGTGCAGATGAATATTATAATTTTGACACACAAGAAACGCAACCATTCGATGAACAATTTAATGGCATAGATCATGATTCAGAATCATCTGATCCAATAACATATGATTCGTGTAGTAATGACCCAAATTTTCAGGAGGTTATTCACAAGAACCCAGAAAGGTAACACCTGAAATAATATCTTTTAACAATACTAACACCAGTGAATTGTCATATATTGTATTTCCCGAATGTAATTTGAAATTTTTAATTGATAGTGGTTCAACGAAATCATTCATTGATCCAAATTTAGCATATAAATATTATTCTAATAATATAATTCAGGATCCATTCATAGTGTCAACCATTTTCCAACAATCAACACATCAATACAGTGCAGAAATTCCAGCGTCTCGCATATTTAATTTACCTCAAAATAAACATCTTAAATTTTATTTATTTAAGTTTCACAATATTTTTGACGGATTATTAGGTATTGATAATCTAAAAGAATTGCAGGCTAATATTAATTACGAAAAAGGATTTTTAGTAACTCCTTACGCGAAAATTAAATTGCAATTCCATAAGACAAAAACAGAGGTTAATAATACTACCATTTCTCCTCAAACTGAGAAAGTAGGAAAAAAAGAAAATATTGCTACATTGCATAACAAAAAATCAGTGCCTAATGAAGAAACATACAATACACAAGACCCACGTAGACCTAAGAGGCGTAGTAATACAATCCAACCCTCAGAACCTAAAAATAAGAAAACTAAACCCGATCGTACTTCCAAACAAGAGAATACAATACACATTAATAGCATGGATAAACATTTACCATATATCCATATACCAGAACTTAATGCCAATCTCTTAATAGATACAGGAAGTAGTAGAAGTGTTCTCTCACCCAAAATAGTCGAAAAATTCTACAAAGAACGTAGCTTTGAAGAAGACTTTTCAGTTCAAACTATACAATCGACATCACATCATAACGAAGCAATCATAGTTCCTATTTTCAAAATATTCAAAGTAAATGAATATTATAAATTCTATGTCCTAAATTTTAATGATAAATTTGATGGAATAATAGGCATGGATTTATTAGAGCACTTATTAGCCGTTATAGATTGCGGAAACAAACAAATAGTTACTCGTTACGCTACAATACCCATAATGTACGAAAATCCAAATAGTATGAAAATAATCACAACCATAGGGAAACCCTTTAAAAACATTTTCCCAAAGACGAAAAAATTCGTCAAACAACCTGTAGAACACGGAACCAAATATACACGGAAGAAGATGAAGATACACTTTAATACAGACACGCTATCCCGTACGGTAAAATTCTCAGAAAAATGAAACATTTAATCATTAAGAAATATATATATAGCCTAACGTAGAAAGATAAGTTCATTATATACGCTTGTCCTATTTAGTATTTGCTTATAACACAATATCATATCCTACATACTAAAGAAACTAGCGGATTTGCAAACCTCGTAGCTTATATTGATGACTTTAATAAAAGCTTGCAAAATGAAATAAATTCTGATAATAATGCAAGTGCATCCAAAGCAAACTTAGATCAAATGTCCACAGCTGTTCAACCTGATCTAGACCTCCAGATAAACGAATCGGTAGCTAACGATAACGAAACTATTCATACTAACGACGAGCAAGATCCAATAGTAGGCGTCCCTATTATAGAATCAGCGGTCAATTATGGCGCTAATCAAATAATAATTTCTCAAGTATTACATTCCCCAGCTAAACCGAAACTTATAATTTTATTCGAAAAGAAAAGACGAATAATAGTACAATTATCCGAAAACGAATTTGAAAACCATATATTACAACTTTTTAAAGAGTACGTAGTCCCTGACAAGTTATATTCTCTTTATTTTGAGAATCCCGATATTTATGAACCTTTTTGTGAAATAGTAAGGAAAAATTTCAAATGGCCATCTTTAAAGTTAAAAAGATGTCTCATAAAATTAATAGATGTCATAGACAAAAACGAAAGTCCTGATATAATTAAAAATTACCACGAAAGCAAAACTAACCATAGGGGCATAGAAGAAACTGAAAATCGTATTAAAAATAAATATTATTGGCCAAATCTTAAAAATTCCATTCAAACTTATATTAATGAGTGTGAGATTTGTCAAAGAAGTAAATACGAACGTCACCCTATTAAAATGGAAATGAATATTACCCCTACTGCGACTAAACCATTTGATATAATTCACTTAGACACGTATACACTAGACAAAACAAAGTTTTTGACCATTATCGATAGTTTTTCCAAATACGCACAAGCGTATCCCCTTAAATCAGCTGCTGCATCTGAAATAGCAGATAATCTTGTAACATTCTTTTCACATCATGGAATCCCCACGAAAATAATTGTAGATAATGGAACAGAATTTAAAAACACGATAGTGACAGAATTATTACAACTTCACAAAATAAAAATACATTTCTGCTCACCGCATCATCCACAATCAAATGGAGTAATTTAAAGATTACACTCGACTTTATCAGAGCATATAAATCTTTTGAATAATCAAGGATTTCTTAAAACACCAATTAGCCAAAAAATAAAGTATGCAATATTAGCGTACAATCATTCCATTCATTCTGTTACCAATTTCAAACCAATTGACATAATAAATGGACACATAAGCTCCAATGACCCATTCGACTTAAAGTTAGACCAACTATTATTGACAGATTATGTCACAGAGCATAAAGATAAGACAAAAATCCTATATTCAAAAATTAATGAACAATTAATTTCTGAGAAGGAAAAAATAATAGGAAAAATTAATGAAAACCGTGACAAGCCTACGTTGTTCTCACCTGAGCAAAAGGTATACATCAAGAAACATACACGCAAAAAACTAGGTGATTCATTCAATCCACCTACACAAATAGATACTGTTGACCCTATACGTAAAACAGTAGCGACAACCTCTCAAGGAAAAATCCATATGGATAACCTTAGACGTCCCTTAAGAAATAAATATAGTTTCGATACGTAAAATAAGTTATTACATATGCACTCTTACTATTTAGTATTTACTTTATTATACATTAGTAAACCTAACGTAGCAAAATATTAATTACTAATTTAGCTTGAATAATACGTGTAATTTTAGATTAATAAATGGCTTAGGTTCAATATTTAAAGCAATCACGGGAAATCTTGATGCATCTGACGGAGAACGCTACGAAAAACTTATTGTAGAATTAAGAGAAAATCAGCGCAATCTGCAAGCAAGTATTTTGAAACAAAACTCTCTTTCTCTAAGGGTTATTGAAAAATTCAACGCAACAATAAATCAAATCAATAACAACGAAAAACATCTTGAATCAAAAATAAATCAGATTGCCCTAATTGTACAAAAATCTACTTACAGAGAAAACTCTCTTTACATAAAGGATATCATTAATCAAATAATTAATGTATATGAGATTATTGACTACATTCTACAAGATGTAGAAAATTCTCTAACATTCTCCAAGCTAAAAACTATGCATCCTAGTATTATAAGAACTGAAGATCTTTTTCTTGAATTAATTACATTACAAAAGCGCATAGGTGCTAAGCGAATGCCTTTACCTATAAGTCTAGAAAGTACCTTACTTTTTGAGAAACTGATAGATCTCGAATCTTTTGTGCTAAATAATAAAATAACCTATTTATTGCATATACCAATTATGCACGCACAATCTTTCGGTTATTTTCACTTATATTCAGTCCCTATATATTATCAGAGTATGTTTAAGGTTGTCTTACCGCGAAATAAATTTGTATTAAAAACTCAATTGCAATACGCATACTCCAATGAAGAATGCCTGGAAATTCTGCCAGAATCCTACATCTGTCAAAACGAAGACTTGAAAGAAATCGGAGAAGACAGTCCTTGTGCCATCAAGCTACTAAACTCTGACAAAGACACCTCAATATGTAAGCAAACTGAAGTGAAAGTCACCAGAACAATATCAAGCCGATTAGACAAAACCAATCAATGGATAATCGTTCAGCCTACCAAAGAAGCCATTGAACTTAAATGCCTTGGTCAAAAAGAAGTCCGAAATATTATAGGAACCTTTCTGTGTCAAATTCCTATAGGATGCCAGATCACTACAAATTCAGAAATGCTAATTAATGATCAAAAGTTAATTAAGCCAAATATTCAGCCAATCCTGTTTCCAGATTTTGCAAGTACACCTTCATTGCTGCCCGTGCTAAATTTGAGTCTACATCTGCATGACGTAAAATTGGATTCTCTGCATGAGCTGAAGAATGAAGTGATGGAAAATCATCCCAATTTAATTTTTGGAGAAATTGAAGCCCAAGCATCTGGACAATTCTTGTATACGTATTTGTCGCCGTTTGCTGCATAGTCCTCGCCTACAAGAAACTAATGCCGAAACTCCTAACCAGAAGAAAGAAGAAAAGTCCCGAGGGAGAAGAAATTCAACTACCACGTCAAGCCTTCTAGTTGAATCTTATGGGGGGAGGAGTTATGTAACCACTACCACGAGATAAGGACTAATTCTGCTGACATTGCCTTTATTTTATATTATAATAATTATTGTTTCACAGCAGACGAGTCAGTTAGTTGAAGTCAGTTGATAATTACCTAAGCGTTAACATTGTATAATAATTAATTAATTTTAAAATAAATGTTTTTTAAAAAGACATCGTGGAACATCGAGTAGTTAACTTATGAGACACGACTAGTCTGTCGTGAGAAACTAAAAGTCACCCTCACCCACCCTTAACACAATCTAATATAAAAAAAATAATTTTAGCAGATTACGTAAGCTTAGTTTACCAAAATATACCACATAAATGTATATTACTTCAAGTTTCGATCCTTTTTACAATTGATAACATAAGTGGTGGTTGTAAAAACTGCATTCGATTCGTCTCTCAATACCCGATCTAACGCGGTTAGTTTCACTTTTGAGTCGGTTCCAATACGTTATAATCAGTTTTAATAGTTTTGGTTAGTTTTGATTAGTCGTCTAATCAATGTTCGATTAGTTTCACTTAGTCTCAACTTTTTTTTACTTATTTGAGCCGATTCCGTTACGTTATAATCAGTTTTAATAGATTTGGTTATTCGTTTAATCAACTTTCTGTTAGTTTCACTTAGTCTCAAATTATTTTACAGCTGGTTCAGCTGGTTCCGTTATAATCAATTTTAATAGATTTGGTTAGTTTTGATTTATTATTCATCTAATCAACTTTCGGTTAGCTTCACTTAGTCTCAACTTATTTTAGTTATTTGAGTCGGTTCCGATACGTTATAATCAATTTTAATAGATTTGGTTAGTTTTGGTTAGCCGTCTAATCAACTATCGGTTAGTTTCCCTTAGTCTCAATTTATTTTACTTATTTGAGCTGGTTCCGATACGTTACAATCAATTTTAATAGATTTGGTTAGTTTTAGTTTATCGCCTAACCGATTTTCGGTTAGGTTTACTTAGTCTCAACTTATTTTAGTCATTTGGGTCGGTTTCGATACGTTAGAATTAAGTTTACTAAATTTGATTAGTTTTGTTTTGTCGTCTAATTAACTTTCGGTTCTTGGAATAAACTTTCGGATAGTATCACTTAGTTTCAACTTCTTTTAGTTATTTAAGCTGGTTCCGATACGTTATAATCAATTTTAATAGATTTAGTTAGAGTTGGTTAGTCAGCTAATCAACTTTCGGTTAGATTCACTTAATATCAACTTATTTTAGGCATTTGAACCGGTTACGATGCGCTATAATCAATTTTAATAGATTTGGTTAGTCTTGGTTAATCGTCGAATCAATTTTCGGGAAGTTTCACTTAGTCTCAACTTATTTTAGTCATTTGAGTCAGTTGCGATAGGTTATAATCAATTTTAAAAAATTTGGTTAGTATTGGATAATCGTCGAATCAACTTCTAGTTAGGTTCACTTAATCTCAACTTTTTTTACTTATTTGAGCCGTTCCGATACGTTATAACCAGTTTTTAGATTTGGTTAGTTTTGGTTAGTCGTCTAATCAACTTTCGGTTAGTTTCACTTAGTCTCAACATATTTTGGATTTTTGAGTCGGTTCCGATACGTTATAATCAATTTGAATAGATTTGGTTAGTTCTGGTTAGTAGTCTAATCAACTTTCGGTTAGTTTCACTTGGTCTCAACTTATTTTACTTACTTGAGCTGATTCTGATACGTTATAATAAATTTTAATAGATTTGGTTATTTTTGGTTAGTCGTCTAATCAACTTTCGGATAGTTTCACTTAGCCTCAACTTATTTTAGTCATTTGACACGTTATAATTAAGCTTAATACATTTGGCTAGTTTGGGTTAGTCGTCAAATTATCTTTTGGTTAGTTTCACTTAATCTCAAATTACTTCACTTATTTGAGCTGGTTCTGATACGTTATAATCAATTTTAATAGATTTGGCTATTTTTGGTTAGTAGTCTAATCAACTTGCGGCTAGTTTCCCCTTCCTATATCTGTGGTTAGTTTCACTTAGTCTCAACCTATTTTAGTCATTTGAGTCGGTTCCGATCCGTTATAATCAAGTTTAATAAATTTGGTTAGTTGTCTAATCAACTTCCGGTTAATTTCACTTAGTCCTAAGTTATTTTACTTACTTGAACCGGTTCCGATACGTTATAATGAGTTTTAATAGATTTGGTTAGTTTTGGTTAGTTGTCTAATCAACTTTCGGTTAGTTTCATTTAGTCTCAACTTATTTTAGTCATTTGAACTGGTTCCGATACGTTCTAATCAATTTTAATACATTTGGTTAGTTTTGGTTAGTCGTCCAATCAACTTTCGGTTATTTTCACTTAGTCTGAATTTATTTTACTTATTTGAGCGGGTGCCGATACGTTATAGTGAATTATGCATAAACAGTGTCGTAGTGTTCACTAAAATTGTCCATGTCGTGATGCGACCTTGGAAACTCACTGTCAAGAAACCAAAGTATGAATCTGAACCGGCTCCGAAACGTTTTAGTTAAATATAATGGTTTCTGGTTACTTTTTGCTAGTCGCCAGAAGTCGGTTCGTTTCGGTGCTTTTGGTTACTTTTGATTAGTTTTGGTTAGTCATTCAATCAACTTTCCGATATGTTATAACCAATTTTAATGTTTTTGGTTAATTATGGTTAGTCGCCAAAATTCGGTTAATTTGGGTTATTTTTTAACTTACTATAATATTTTTAACCTGTTTCGATACGTTTTAGCCATATTTGGTGCTTTTGGTTAGTTTAGGTTAGGTTGGATTAGATAGTCGTCGTGGGTAGTCGTTCAATCAATATTCGGTTAATTTCAGTTAGTTTTAATTTTAGTCATTTCAATCGGCGCCGATACGTTATAATCGAATTTAATGTTTTTGGGTAGCTTTGGATAGTCGCCAAAATTCGGTTCGTTTTGGTTAGTTTTAACTTACTTTAATATTTTCAATCTGTTTTAGCCTTTTTTTGGAGTTTTCGGTTAGCTTCAGTTAGTTCCAATTTAATTAGTAATTTGAACCGGATCCGATAGGTTATAACCAATCTTAATTTAAAATTTCGGTCACTTTGAGTTAGTTCTAACTTACTTTCATTTTTTTAATTTGTTTCGATTCATTTGAACCCTTTTTGTGCTTTTGGTTACTTTTAGTTATTTTGGGTTAGTCGTTCAATCAACTCGGTTAGTTTCAGTTATCTTTAATTTATTTTTGTCATTTGAACTCATTCCGTTCTCAGAAACAGGCTAACACGATCTCTCACGTATATTACGTGATGTGCCAAATGTAGCATGCACTTTTTCGTGATTTGATACCCCATAATAGGAAAACAAAAACATTTCCAATGTTAAAAATGTTGGGACACCCACATCACTTCAACCAGTAATAAATCAGCGCGGAAGAGGCATCTAATATGAAAATACCCACTGAAGTTAGTGGTGCTTACATTGAAGGTATTCAACCTAATCTACCACATTACCGTCGAGTACATGCTCCGAGAGGAGTTTAGCCAGCGACATTAATTCAAAAAATGCACAACCATTTTCTAAACCTCCACCCAGAACATAAATGTTCATACAAAGTTTATCGTAAGGTCGTAAAAACTAAAAATATTTTATTTAGAATCCTTGAACATGAAGAATGTGAACAATGCGAAACGTTTAAGCTACATAATACTTATAACAACCTTAATTTGGAAGATTTGGATATTGATTGTGAAGACTGCAAGGATTGGAAAATTCATATAGGCAGAGCCGAAAAATCGAGAACTTTTATCGAGCAGATACAGAAGATGCAATTGCTCCACAGAATTTAAAGGTAAGACTTACAAAAAGTAATCATGTTACCAAGATTACAAATGTTCAAGAAATCCATTTCTGCGCAAAGATTAATGGTATTTAGCGCAATGTGCCCTTAGGTAAATCTCGAAAAAAAAACATAAATCCTTTGCCTTGGATGGAAGTTCAAAAGAACAAATAATTAGCACTTTTTATGTCTTCTTCACCATAGAGATATTGTGCATTTTGCTATTTAGCAAGATAATTGATCAGGTCAAAATAGAAACGGGGCATTATTTTCATTTCTAGTATATCTCGTTAATGCTGATAAAGTAACTGCTTAATATATTACTTGCAATCCTTCGTTTTATAAATGGTCAGATTTAGCATGTCAAATAAAAATTTTAAAAAATTAACCACGTCCCTATCTCTCCGATGTAATACAAACTGCTGTGAATGTCTTATTTATTATAATATAAATTAATACATTCCAGTGATGAAGTGTTTCAAGTGGAATTTTTGCAAAATATTTAAAACAAAATTAAATTAAATTGCCAAAACAAAACGTCTTGCACAATGGAATATCCCAAGAAAAAAATTAATCTAATTACAAATTTAAAAACTATTTTGCCAGCAAACTGACTGGATGTTTGTATAAATTTCCATGAAACTGAACTATTATTTCCTTGTATCTACTTTTCTTCTTTGTTATTTTATTTAGTTTCGCTTTAGAATTCTTACTTGATTAATAATTTTTAATTGCAATATTTGCTAATTTGTTTATAAGTATTTTTAGTTAATAAATTTGTTTATTGTAATTTATTTTCTACTTAATTATTTATATGTTTGTTTTATCAAAAAACATATTCAAGTTTATAAATAAAATTGGTTTTAGAAGAAAATCAATATAGAAATAATATGCTGTCCTAAGTAAGAATACAACATCTACACAATTCAGCCATTTGAGGTGTTTATGCTAAGTAAAATTTGCCAAAAAATGGCATATAATACCTAGTATCTGCACTTTTACATAAAAAAAATTAGAAAAACGTTTTTGCTTAATTTGTTATATTTTTGTGGTTATTTGAACATTCAACAAAAAAATACTTGGAATTATATTCACTTTCAAACGTATTTTACTTAAAATGAATGTAAAAGTACATATACTGTGTTTTTACTTAGGACAACAGATTTCAGATACAATTTGGAAGACATAATCTTCTTGTGAGGAAGAGGTCGTTGAATAAACAAATTATACTCGGTAATATTAATTAAGAATATTTTTCGATTTAAAATTATTCGTATTCAAAATTATATATTACCTTATTTCTTTGCCAACGAAAATTAGGGGACAATATATTAACGAGATGGATCTCTAGGGGGTAATTTATATCTTAACAATAGCTACTTCAAAGCGCGAAAAGGTGATTTGATCTGGAGTAATTTCAAAGGGATTTTAATTCCTGTGAACAATAGTCCCTAGAAATTAACATGCCGGGAGTTCTATTGTTCGGCGTTTGATGTTGGGAGTGTTGAATCAAGCGCACCACATATTCACATCACGTTACATTGTAACATTGTAGCGATTATACGGTGGAGATGATAATTTAGAGCTAGAATTCGTAGATGCTAAACACTGACCTTTGTTAAAAAGATTGTAAAAAAATTAATATTAGTAGAGATAATAGATATATACATTATTGAAAATAATTAAATTTAATCTTAATAAATCTTTAAAAGTTGTAAGACGATGTAAACCCGTCATTTCCCTACGTAAAATGCAATAAGTAACGATAAATTGTGAACACATATTATGACTTCTGCCAAATTGACTCACGTAAATTTGAATAAGACTTGAGTTAACTCCTTACACCAATCTTGAAAATCTGTATTTTCAATAAGGGAATCCTTAAAGATGGGTCCAAATGAAAATATCGTAAATGACACTCGGTATTCTCGGACTGTCTTATGGAATGTCTGGTGTACTCTAAAAAGATCCAAATTTACGGCATCCAAAAAAGAACCAGATTTACGAGTTTACTTTATGGAATTTGATTCCTTGATTCCGAACCGCGTTTCGCCGTGTGTGTTTGTTGCGGTATCAAAATGAATAGAGTATACCGAAGAGTAATAAGTGATCCTACTATACGTGTAGGTACTAACTAGAATAGGATCCAACAGGATCAAAACATTTATTGCAATTTTGTTGGATTACTTTAAAATTAGTGACTACTGAGACTGAGATTGTGGCTCTCCTTTGAGTTTCACTTAGTGTTAAATAGGCAAAATACTTAAAATTTTAAGTATATTTAAACATTTTATATTCATGTGGTATTTCAAGGGTTTCAATAGGATTGTATACTAGGTATTATTGTATCGTGATAAGCATAGATACATATTAAGGTGGTACTAAGTAAACTGAACTAGGAAATTCATTTATAAAGTTTAATAATCAGGAGACATAAACAAACAATGAACACATTTATATAATAAAAAACTAACAAAACGTAAACTAGAAATATGTATAGCATCTCGCAGAAAACAACATAGTACCGTTGCGTTAGCTGATTGCTTTGGAATTGGTATTAGGAACCGATCCTGGGATCAGGTATTTGCACATATGGGATCAGATCCGAACTGATTCGTAAAAAAATCGGGATCAACCAACACTACATGAGAAATATTGTTTACATTTTACTTTGATTTAAATTGTTTAGTTTTGCTAATAACAATTTGTTGTGATATATTGGTAAGTACTTATTTTTCAATGTGTAAAGACAGCATAGTTGAATTGATATTTGATTAAATACGACTAAACTTATTTACAAATAGGGTAAATGCAGGAGAGTTGCCGCACTTTTCGAAAAATGGCTGTAATTTTTGTAATTTTGAAGATTTCTTTTTCAAAATAAATCAATACACAGGTACTATCTTAAACTTTATTAAAATACAAAAACAAACTTTAATTCTAAAAGAACATAAACATAGCAAAAAAACATTTTTTCTTCAAACGTCAGTAAATCCGTCATTACTCGACTGTGTAGGCGGCGGTGAAGTTTCGTTTTTCCTCCGCCGGAGCTTTACTTTTCACTTTTCCGCCGCGGAGGTAAAAGTGTTTTCATAGCAACATAGATACAATACCAACAGACAACAAAATAAGCGTCAACAAGTCAAGATTTATTAAACTAAAATTTGTATTTATCACTCAATTTGTGACTGCATTTCTAAAAATCACTAATTTAGGAATAAATTGGTTATTATTTAATCGAACTTATTCAATAACTGCTTATCAATACGGAATTAAAGCGCAATCGGTGAAGCAATCTTAAAAAAAATTATTATTGTTGACAGTGTCCACTGACAGCTTTATGTTACATTACTATAGCAACAACCTGTGCTTTATTCACCGACACCGGTCAAAGGCGCCTTGAGAACCCATTTATCTTTAACAATAATTAGATATTATTACTATTAAAAAGAGATGTTTTTGCATTAATTTGTCGACATTTGAAGAAAAAAACAGCATATTTTATTTGGAGGAAAAGTTACTTTTCATGGCTTGCTCTCTATTACCAGCCTCACTTTGTTCGGCTGGCGCCATGAAAAGTATCACTTTTCCTCCATATAAAATAATATACTATTTCTTACTAAAGTCGGCATCTCTCCCATACTACTGGGATAGATGCCGCGTAGCAAAAGGAGAGATGCCGCAACATCGAGATCTCTAAAAAACGTCTAATTTTTATTTTTTTTCTTAATTCGAGTCTAGAACAAATGTTACAAACTTCACTATACATGGTGCAAGTGACATGTAGCCATTTTAAGCATTTGAGGCACTGCAGCCAATCTACTTTCTTAGTTGTCGTTGCATAAACTTCGAAGCATTCCACGCAGCACTCCTGATTTTTATTTTTCTTTTCTGCTAGAGGCTCATCATTGCTGTCGCTCCAATGGTTTTTTTTCCGTCTCTTCCTGAGTTTTTGTTTGTTCATTTTGTGGTATTTTGAGTTTCATTTTCTTTTCTGCCGCCTTGGTTGTTTTAGGTTTGTCAAGGCGAACCCTCTTTGTTTTTATGTTTTTGGATGATCTTAACACAGTTGTGCTTTGCTTGAACCATTGTTTAAATAGCATGCGGCGTCTCTCCTTTCTGAAAATGCGGCAACTGTCCTTTTTGTTGGGCGAGATGCCGCACCCGCTCACCAACGTCACAAATTTAAAACGCACCAAAATATGGCATGACACGTATAATTATAACCTCAAAATACTCGAAAAAACTTATGAACATGAAATAATACTACCACGTTGGAAAGAACAACACTTATTAGAATAGTACTTAAAATTTTGCAAAGAAAATTTAATCTTACCTTCGTTAATTCGAGGATGCCAAGCGATATTTTTAAGAACAAGCACGTCCGATGTTACAACCGTTAAGTAAATGATCGAATCTCATTATGAGTATACTTGGTTGCCTGCTTTATGTCGTAATCATCGAAATACATCCAAAGCGGCGTCTCTCCCGCCGCGGCAACTCTCCCGCATTTACCCTATCACCTTAATTCGCGGTGCATATCTTGTACCACCTCCCAAATAGAGATTCTCTATTTTATGTAATATTGTTGTTATAGTGTTATTTGTTTTTAGATAAAATGTAGCAAACTATTTAGCGACTTGCCTTGTAGGCTAAAAATCATTACCGAGGTTGAATTAATGGACAATGATAACGAATTTGAAGTGGATCAATTCGATAGCCATTGCCTGATCCAGTAGGATGTATTTTTCGACGATTTGTATGATGATCTTAATATTATTGATACGGTTTTCAGTCTCTTCTCCGACTCGACAATCAGCAAAGACAATTGGAAAAAGAATAATCCCCCGTTTTCGCATTACATGCATCGAGAATGCCTCGCTTTATTCACAGCCATGTTATTATTTAACGAGGATCAATATTCTAATTTTTATTTACCAACGATATTATAGACTTTCTTGTGTTTCAACTAAACTTATAAGCGCAGCAGTTATCAGAGTCATACAAGGCAACAGACAACAACGAAATCAAAACGTTTATTGGCAAAAATTTAATAATAGGCGTAAAAGGGATTCCTAGTGATAGATACTATTGGTCTTCCAACAGATTACTTCACGAATCATTTATATCTTCACTTATGCCAGTAAAACGTTTTAGGTGGAGTTTGGCCACCCTCCACTTAATTCTAAATTCTATACATCCACAGCTCAATACCCCAAATTTTGATAAGCTCTACAAAGTGACCCCAGTAATAAATCAAGAAACGAGGTAGTTCTTGACATGCTTTTAGTTTTCAAAAAACATTGCTACCGATGAATCAATGATCAATCATAAGGCAAGATCGACCCTAAAACAGTATAAGCCTAAAAAACCGATAAAGCGGGGCTAAAAGTTTTGACGTTGGCGGACCAAACTGGATACTGTCACAAATTTGAAATTTACACTGGTAAGGCAGGTGATGTGATCGACAAATATTTGGGCAGCAGAGTTATTAAAACGTTGTCTCAGGGATTGGAAAATAAAGATCATTGTCAGTGTTTTGACAATTTTTTTGATAACGTACCCTTTATGATATATCTACAAGAGAAGCAAATGTGTTATGGTATATATTTAGCAAGTTGTAATAATGATGGAACAGGCGAGGGTGTATCATGTCCACAACTTCTAATCGATTACAATAAATATGTGAATGGCGTCGATAAGTTCGATCAAATAAAAACCAACTATGAAGTTGACAGAAAAAGCCATAAATTGTGGCACAGAATATTATAATTTTTCCTAGATTCTTCTATTGCTAACGTCTTTATTATATACAAGGGCCTTAATCTTGACAACTAAGGGCTTTAGATTAGCCATTGTTGAATATCTTACAGTTACACGTAATATGAAAATTTATGTTCCGATGCAAGTAGCCATAAAAAAAGCAAACCATTTGTTCTTCCAAAACTAAGACATGCAGAAACTAGTCATCAGCCTACATATTCCACTAGAAGACGATGTGCCCTGTGTAGCACTAAAGATAATCAAATACGTAGAAACTGGTTTGCTTCTACGTGTCGTGTACCCTGTATATGGGAAAACAAAAGCATTGTTTCTAGGAATATCATAAGCGTTAAAGTGTGGGGTGATACACTAGACTTACCAACATTTTTTTGGAAAAAAAGCTGTTATTTATTTGAAAATTTTATATCAAGAAACATAAACAATTCAAAAAAAACATTAAATTATTTATCTGCCCATATAAGCCTCTTTTTGGGCGAAAATGCCTGCCCCTCAAAGAGTTAAGGTAATTTCGAGTTAACTCTACATAACTCCATAAAAAATCAATATGAATACATTCTTCAACCAAAGTCGATATTCCGCATTTATTTAGGAATAGTTGACTAAACGAATTTCCACAAAAAGTGGAATTAAACAAGTTCTCTAAATCAGATTACAAAATTCCGAACTAACTTTACAACATTCCATAAGAAGTAATGGGAATGCAATGCAATGCAAAGAACTTCCGCATGAATTTTAAAAATCTGCGAAAAGAAATTGTAATGTAAACTCGAAATTCTGCGTTTGTACTGCGGATCCTAACTATTCCAAGTAGGATAGCTTTAATTATGTTTTATTTTCGTAAAGTAAAAATCTCATCTCCGTAAAAACGGATTCACCGTTTGATTTGCGGGCCCCTAAGATTTTCAGGGAAGTTTGTTATGCCAGCTCGAGATTCCAAAAAGTATACTGAAATTCCAATACTGCCTTTTACATTTTAGCAATGAACAACATGGGAACCCTTCAGTATTCGTTTAATTTTTTTAATCATGTAGGAAAAATATGTAATTTTTGTAAGTCTTCAGAAGTTTGTATTTCGTTATTCCATACACAGTCAAAATGTAAAATTATTCAAAAGATATTCGAAATTCCCAGTTTATATTAAGGAATTTTGCGTTTTCTTTTATGAGCTCTATGTTTATTTAAATAATTTGCGTATAAAAGAGTTTATAAATTCCGCTAAATGAACTTAAATTTTTCTAAGCAGTCGTCAGAACTCTGTAAACTCGCGTTTTTATGGCTGGCTTTGCAACTATCCAAACTCAGTCATTTTAGGTTAGCTTTAAAATATTATAGATTAAGACCTGCTAAAATATTTCAAATATGCGCGCATGTAAATTTCGATCATTGCCGGAAGCATGCTTATTGAATTGAAAGTTACAAAATGAAATTAGCTCGCCATTTATTAGAAATTTTTTCTTCCGGTACTAATGAACATCGTCAGATAAAACGGAATAAAACATTTCTTTCCAATTCAAGCAAGCTTTATTATCAGAACATAAGGAGGTTTTTGATTTTTCATGACGGAATAATAAGTCCCGGCTTTATTGTTTCATCCCACTTGTTCTAAAAAATATAAAGAAAACTGCAAGATTGAGACAGCGCCTTACTTCAAATCCGTGCAAGCTGAGTAAATATTTTTATTTGGATATTGTTATATGAAGTTAGAGATTTTAGGGTACTAAATATTTAGTTTAAAACAGGGGAGGGGGATAATCTTTGAATCATTGGAATAGCTCCTCCTTGGGAAGAAAATATATCATAGAGATGTGTGTACATCTTCATTACAGCTTCTATTCCCACGAGAAAACACGTCTACGTTGGGACTCAATTTACTATTTAACAGAAAGTAAAACATTGCCCGAAAGCTTCACCGACAGTGCTTGGTTCTAAGATTCTAAGTTGATTCCAAAGCCTTTGAAAATGTACACTGTCATTTCATTTTGCCCTTCAAAAACTTCACTGAATTCTGATAAAAAGAAATAGTATACTCAAGTACGTATGCGATCAACACAATGGCACCGATATTATCTATTTCTCAAAACAAATGTGCCATTTAGCACTTTATAAAGAGTTTCTATAATAACCAGGAAAACCCTAAATATTTTAAAACATCGTAATATTTCGATTTAACAACACAAAAACATGTTAATATTGAATAACAAAGCTCTGCAACTTTTTTTTCACATATTAGCACATCTAGTATTTTGCAAACTCCACTACCCCATCAGGCATCCCATTTAAACTTCATTGTCACAGTAATAATATATAACTTCGAGCTATGAATACTCGAACGAAAGGAAACTGGAAATAACCTTTATACACAGAGTATCGAACTTTATATTTCGAATAATATATATTATGCTCAAATATCTACTTCTCAAAAAAATATGCAATAAATAAAAAGTAATTTAAATACCTATTCACGTTTAAATTAATAGGTGATGAACCTTCTCATTTATATTAGTCTCATTTACCCTTTATGGCCGTTTTGTTATATACAAACCAAAGATATCAATTTATTCCAAAGGTTCTTCAATAGTCTAAATTAAAATGGAATCAAATTTAAATAGATAAAGTTTTGGACATAAATAGTGCAACAAGAACATTTTAAATCAAAATTTGAAGGTTGAATTTTAATTATGACCCAAAGTATTAATTTGGGATTTTCGGCGTTTGTTTACTTGACCTACAGGGTATATGTCACCGCTTGCATGGCTGAACATGCTAACGAAAAATAATATACACAGAGTGTGAAATAAAACCCTTGCATTTTTGCAAATGTTTGTGAATTCCAAATTGTAAAATGACAGCGAATATGTTTAAACTTTATATCTTTTTTTATATATCATGTAGTTTATTATATTGACTTGGTCCTGTTGAAACCTCAAAATATTTGATTTTTTTCTGACGAAACTGTTAATTTGTGTTTGAATATTTTCGTATTTAAAGTTTTTGCAGCGTGACATGGATTTTAGTTATTTTTATTATTCTTTTAACTGACGTGTTCTAAGAGAAGTTTATTTGTGCATTTCCCGTAAAGGAACAAAATGCGAAAGAGAGTCTTTCCTGTGAAGGTACAAAATAGCTCTAGATGAACAGTGGAATGAACTTGTTGCCAGAACGCTCCCTAAACGATCCACGGACTGAACCAAGTTGTCGGTTAGTCGGCCTGCTCGATCTTTTACACTAAAATTGGATGAAAGTTTACTGATTGTTTTTAAAACATGTTGAGATAATAATCATAATAATTATATTTCAAGATCAAGCATCAAGTTCAAACTTTAGACTGAATGTTCTTTTCCAGTGAATACGATTCCTAGTTTACACATGCCCCCTCAGCCTTGCATTGGTCCTCAATGCAAAACATTTTTTACGGTTAAAAAGATCAAAAAGAAAAGAATCTCCCTAATAAATAAAGATTTGTTAACGACTGTCAAACAACTCTGTTATCGCAGAGACTACCAAAGATTTATTTTTGATGAGTATGTTTAAAAGAATGGAACCTCTTAAATATTAACGAGTGGTCCTCAATATTCAGTATCTCTTAACCTAATAAATTCCCCTAAATTATTTGTTAATATTAGTCTGCATCTATATAGGGTGCTACAAATTCGAGTGCATGCATGGGTATCTCGGGAACCGTAAGAGATAAGAAGCCGGTTATATTAGGGCAATGTTGTGCAATTTGATGCCCAACAAGATGCAGTTTTGAAATTTAAAAAATTCCAGATAGTTCCGGAGATATTCGTTAAAAACCGAAAATCAGCTATTTTATTTTAATTTTTTCCTGACTTTATTTGAAGAGATAATAAAACATAAATTTAACATTGTTATAACCAATTTTTCCCCTTTATAAAATGGCAGTATCAAATTTTTAATGTGACGTGTCCGGGCCCCCATCTCCAACTTCATTCTTTTAAATACAGGCCTGGATTTTTTATTTGATTTTTTAGAAGCCTTTGGTCTCCCAAACCAACGATGTATCACACTTATCAATATATCAACAAATCTAGATGGTTTCCATAAGAGATAATGTGTTAGACAGAGATGGGGCGATCTTCTGACCCGATTTCACTTATGAGTATATTTGTTTCCGTTATTGGAAAAGTTGGTTTTGGGAGATCAAAGGCTACTAAAAAATGAAATAAAAAATCCGTAATTAAAAAAGTAAGTTTATGATGGGGGCCAGGACACGAAACGTCAGATTTAAAATTTAATATTGCCATTCTATAAAGGGGAAAAAGTGGCAATAATTATGTTAAACTTATGTTATATTATCTCTTAAAATAAAGTCAGGAAAAAATAAGAATATAAATAGCTGCTTTTCGGTTGTTTATGAATATCTCCGGAACTATTCGGAATATTTTTAAATGGAAAACTGCATCTTGTTGGGCATCAAATTGCACAACTTTGCCTTAATTTATCCAACTTCGTATATTTTACGGTTCCCGAGATCCCCATGCATGCACTCGAATTTATAGCACCCTGTATATATATTTTCCACTTTTTCTTTAGGTAATGCGGCATACTAGAAATATCTTCTTATCTTGTCGTTCAATATCATTAGTAGAACATTCGGCAACTATTACTAAAAAATAATTATCACTGAAAGTATCATTTTATACTTTAGTACTATCAAATAATATACAATATTCTTTGGTACTATATTCGTATGTTTATATTATTTTAATCCGAAAGAAGTATTGATAATTATGCTTTAACCAAAAATATTTGAACGATTATGTGTTGCTCTAACTTACATATGTATTATTAGATTAACACAGGTACATGTGTTCTCCATATCCTTTTTTTCTCTATTCCCTTTCAAAATATATCCTATATTATCCTCAATATTTTAATATTACAATTTGAATCATGCTGTATGTATAATTGGATAAAAAATATTACTACTTATCCTAAAATGTATGGACTACTTTGCTATACTTATTAAATTGTGGCATTAGCATTTTCTAAAACATCTGTTATATTCGTCACGTTGCCGTCGGTCGGTATTGAGTTCGTTGTTGGATAGCCTTGTACTTGAGACAAATCGTGGAAGTTTCAGGTATTTGTGCTTGCATTCCACTGCCGGGTTGTGTGTGTTCGAAATAAAAAAAATTTATTAGCGAATGCTGACGCTTGATTTATTTCAATGCTTGGCCTTGTTTGGATCAACTAACTAAAAGAATTGTTTATAATTGAATTTATTATAACCTCGAGTGCTAATTCATAACCGTTGACCAGTTTGTTTAGAACAATATTAATTACAGTGGATATTTATACATGTATGGGTTATTTACACCTTTTGACTGCAATTATATTGCCATAACTGATGATTTGAATTGGATATTAGTATTTTTAATTATTATCCTTCCCAGATATGCGCATTCTCTAAGAAGGCTAATGATTTGTTTTCGGTGTAGATTACCTCACACAAGTTACAAGTTTTTCGCTTATTTTTATTCATTTCATCTATCTGTACGTATTTTGTCTACATATTTTAACTATCTCTAGGTATTCTTTATGTTTTGTGCTGGCCGGCATGTGATGTATTTTATTTAATATTACCTCCTATCTTTAACTTTTAACCTATATTCCTATATTTTATTACCACTCTAGTTCACTATCTTTTCAAATACTGTCTACTTTTCCTTATAACTTTATATATACCCATCTGCAGCTTCTAATTTCATCTCTTAGGTCCTCATTTTGCCCAAGTGTCTGACTTATGATCTTCTCTATTAGGTACTTATCTGCGACAGTTGGCAGCAACATTTCCTATTCGACCTGTATATCATTTCGCTTTCTAGCTGTTCCTTTATTTTAGTTATTATAACTCTTTTACTCTCAATATTATCTCTTTAATTCCCCTATTTCTCTTTTAATTTAAATTACTGTGTGTTTTTTCTGTAACTTTCCCAGTAAAGTACTATCGTTAAACACTTGCATTTAAAGTTAAAACTTTTTCATTAATTACTCGAATCTCAATTAAAAAGATTGTAATGCCCATGTTTCTTTTTCCCTCTAGGATTTTCCCAATTAGGTACTTATCGTGAACATTTGTGTCCTTCATCATCTCCTGTATTATCACCTCTACGCCACCATCTATTTTTTTCGTTTTTGTGTGTATTTGCTTAATTTTTTTGTTACTACTTAATTACTTAGTTACGTGTTTCTTCTTAGTTATATATATTTTTCTTATTTGGTTTACTTTTTCCCTTGGTCCAGTTCGAAGTACTCCCTTAGTGAATTTTTTCTTTATATTTTCTAGTTTCTTCTTATATTTAAATTCTTTTCTTCTAGTTTCTGTTACCGTGCGTACCTTAGATAATAGTTTTATATGACTTTCTCTATATTTGGCGATATTCTTATTATGCTTTATATATACTTTCTATGAAAATTTCTTAGTTCCTCGTATATTTTCCCTTCCAACTATCTAGTGAATTTACGGTATTTGTCAATGATACTTGTAATTTCCCGCAACTTTTTCCCCAAAAAACGCTAGTAACTTTTTCTCTATGTTGTAGTCGTCATCGTTCTTGCTAATGGCACTTCTCTTATATTTTTGATGTATGTTATCCGTCTTATATTTTGCCATTGCCTCTTTTGTCTCTCGCATGATTAACTGAAAAGTCACTTCTTCATTATGGTCCTCTTTGTCTTCTTGCTTTATGATATGAGCTGGTGATGCCTTGGTCCCTGGATCCATGGTATGAGTGTCTTTGAGCCCAATTTGTTTTATTGGTTTTTATTATTCTTATTTTGCCATGGGATAGAGATTTTTTCATATAACTCCGAGAGCAGTCAAGATACTCGTCGAAGGAACGAAATTTCGCCCGCAGAAAAGATTCACTTCCCCTGGAAGATGTGTGATGAAGAACTCGAAATCACTAATCTCTATAATACTCAGTAATGTTGATTGATGGTAGCTGAAATCTGAAGAAAACTGGTACACGAATTTAACCTTGTGGATCTTAATGGCTATAAATTGTGTTTGGAGATCTATTTAATTCCGATGAAAGAAAAAAATCTTTTTGACTGGCCCTGTATATCAGCAATCGAAACAACACTTGTCAAAATGGATTGAAGAAAAAAAATGACGATACACTTTTTGTGTCTACTTGGGGTCGGAATGGCATTACTTGCAATGTGGTCGAAAAGGCATTTCCACCATGTGACTTCACTGCATGTAATTAACTGAAACGCCTCCTAGGTTAGGGATCTGAACGGCTGCTTCCAAGATGATGCTGATGACTTTAGTAAACTTTTTTTTTTATTATTCTTTTAACTGACGTGTTCTAAGAGAATTTTATTTGTGCATTTCCCGTAAAGGAACAAAAGGCAAAAGAGAGTTTAGCCTCCCAGAGCCTTTCCTGTTAAGGTAAAAAATAGCT
>JAEQML010063432.1:0-23154 GCA_016904865.1 Pissodes strobi
TATGTTTTCTTATTCTATGTATGATTTTCCATTTTATGTTGGCGTATTTCCCACACAACCGATTTTTTTGTGTGATGTAATTATCTTTAACTTTTATTCCTTGGTTTAATGTCCCCTAAGTGTTTTTTTCCATACGATATCAATCACTGCTGCTTCGGTTTATGTGCTATAATACTAACCCAAACTAATTTTGTCATATAACCTTTGCATTATAACTTTCTCTAAATGTCTCCTTATATTAGATTTATTTTTCTCCACACTTTTTCTATAAACTCTTATATCGAACTGTATTTTCACCTCTTAGTTCCTCATATATTATGCTGGTTATATATATGACTTATTATGTTCCCTGTAAGGTACTTACCTGAGACAGTTGGCTAGAACATTCCTTTTATCTATTTGCCTAAATATTCCTTTTATAATTTTATTTCCTAGTTTCTCCTTTATTTTATTGCCTACTTTCGTTATGATTTCCTAGATATGTCTAAAATATGTATTTTAAGCTTCTGCTAGTTTTTATTAAATATATTTTTTAATATATTTGGTTTCTGTTTTTTCTTCTTAACTTAGTTATTGGCTTTTTCTTAATAATTTAATTACTGGTTTCTTCGTAGTTAGTATTTAATTTTTTCCTTAGCTTACTTCTATTTTCCCCCTGATTCATCATCATCATCATCAATTAGCCTAGTTGTGTCCACTGCTAGACGTAGGCCTCCCATCAAGTCTTCCACCCATGCCTATCTTGCGCTGCCTGAATCCAGTTAGTTCGCATGCGCTTTATGTCATCGGACCACCTAGTTGGGGGGTCTACCTCTATCTGTATATGCCTCCTGCAGGAGGCCCTATTCAAGAATTTTCTTTATCCATCTCTCGTCTATTGTTTTGGCGATATGTCCTGCCCAATTCCATTTTAGAGTTGCTATTCTTTCAACCGCATCTGATACACCAGTCCTTTGCCTTATTACCTCGTTTGGAATCTTATCTAAGTGAGATGCCCAACATTGATCTTTCCATAGCACGCTGAGCAGTTCGTAGTTGATTTATAGATTTCTTGGTCAGTGTTAGTGTCTCAGCTCCATAAGTCATAACAGGTAAGATGCATTGGTTAAAAACCTTTCGCTTTAGGCAGATCGGAATCCTAGATTTAAGTGTTTCCCCAAGGCTCCCAAATGCTGCCCACGTCAACCCTATTCTTCTGGAAATCTCGCATGTCTGGTTATCCCGATCCACTCGAATTTCATGACCTAGATATTTATAGTGGGTTATCTGTTCAATTTGTGTACCGCCTACCGAAATAGATCCACTCACTAGAAGGTTGGTCATAAATTGGGTTTTAGCAATATTGATTTTAAGCCCAACTCTTCTGGATGCCTGGTGGAGTCTATCTAACATCTTGTTAGCTTTGTTTATGCAGTCCGAAATCACGACGATGTCGTCAGCAAATCTCAGATGTTAAGATATTCTCCATTTACATTAACTCCCATATTGTCCCACTCTATCTATTTGCTCATATATTCAAGCAGCGTCGTAGATACCTTCGGTGAAATGGTATCGCCCTATCGTACCATACGCTGTATTTTGAATTTATTGGTATCGTCGTTCACTCTAACACAGGCCGCGGCTGTCTCGTAAATGTTTTTTTGTTAATTTGGTATAACGATGGTCAATTCTGCAATCCGCTAGAGCTTGTAGCATTTTATGGCGGTCTATAGTATCGAATGCCTTTTCATAGTCTACGAAGACCAACACCAGTGGTTTGTTGTATTCCACACACTTTTCTATTAATGTTTTAATAATTTGGAGGTGGTCGTTCGTTCCATAGCCTGATCGGAACCATGCTTGGTCACAAGGCTGGTAATCATCGAATTTACGTGTTAGCCGTTTAGCGATTATTTTCAGCAATAGCTTGTATATGTGGGACAGAACAGGCTAATGGGTCGGTACTCGGTTGTTCTTTAGCTCAGCAATATTGCCATTTTTATGTAGTATGACGATTACAGCGTTGTTCCATTGAGAAGGAGTTGTGCCTTTTAACAGACATGCGTTAAATACTTTCTGTATTACTCGTATCAGTTTCGTACCTCCCTCCTTGATCGATTCGATTGCTATAGTGTCATCTCCTGGTGATTTGTTCTTTTTTATTTCTGAGAGGGCTGATGTGATTTCTTCAATTTCTATATCGGAGATATCTTCTGATCCTACATTTTGGACTTTTGGTAGGTCGTCTTGGTCGGTTAAGATTAAGTTGCTCTTGTAGAGTTCTGAATAAAAATCCTCTGCAACGTTTAGGATATCGTCCCTGCCTGTTTTAGTTATGCCCTGTCTATTCATCAGTTTGTAGATGCTTGTTTTTTCCTATAGCTAGCCTTCTTTGCAGTACCTTGAAGCTCTTGTTTTCGTCTATCACTAGATATATGTTCGGTGTTATATTTTCTAATGTCTTTTCTGATGGCCTTGGAAATGTGTTTAGTTGTCTTATAGTAACAGAGATTGTTGCGCGTCCATCCAACAGGTCTCTTCTTCTTTTCATAAGACTTTTTGTATTTTCGGTCAACTTCACGTCATTATGATTATTTACATCCTCGTTCTTGCACTCCCTTTCGGCTTCCTGAATCGCATCCCTTATTTTATCATTCAAGTCGTCTATGTCTAGATTTTCTTCAGTAAGGTCTTCTAGGCCCTGTAGCTTTAATGTTAGTGAGTCTTAGTGTGCCGCCGTATCGTTAACAGATCTCTGTGACTTTCTCTGAGTTTTCTTTATCATGTCAGCTCTTTCTCTGTTTGTGGTTCAGTTTAGTTTAATTCTCTAATCCCCTTAGTCTTTTGTTGCTTTTGTAGTTCTATGCCTCCTTCTCTGTCTGTGTTTTTCTTTATAGTTTCTGATTTCTCCTTTTATCCAAGCTTCTTTCTCCTAGTTTCTGTTAAAGCATGTACCCTAGACAATAGCATTACCTGACTTTATCTTTGTTTGGCGATATATCTCCTTTATTTTGACGCCTAGTGTTTTACCTGCGACTTTCCCAGTAAGTTACTTATCGTTAACATTTGCGTTCATTGTAACTTTATTCCCTAATTACTAATTTATTCACTGTGTGTACTCTTGAATTTCTCATTTATTCTAACGCATACGTATTTTTTCTATAATTTCCTGAGTAGGGTACTGGCGTTAAAAATGTTAAGTCTATTCTCTTAGCTACATTTCTTTATATCGTCATAGACTTCTCTAAAACTCCTCTTTTTCAATTTTCTCGTTCCTCCTACGTTTTGTCACCTAACTGTGATTTTCTTCATTTTCTAAGGTGTTTGTAAATGATATTTCTGTTTTTAAATTTCAATTTTACGCAACTTATTCTCCAAAAATTGCTAGTAGTTTTTATTTTAAATCCTTTTGCTGTCTATAATAGCATTTCTCTCATATTTTTGGTAACATTCTACATACTAGCACCTATGGAAGACTTTCTTTTTACTTCCTATCTTTGCGATCTCCTTTACTTCATTATTTTTCTCAAGATAAGGTTCAGACATCTTCGAAGTAATTTTTCACTGGGCCCCGCCCCACTTGTTTCCGTTTTTCCCTCTATTTAGTTTCTTCTTATACACTTACAGTTTCTAGTTTCTTCTTAGTTACTTGGTTTTTGGGTCTTCTTAGTTACTTAGTAGGTATCTGATTTAATTATATTTACTTAGTTTTTGGTATTGTTTGCATATTTTTTTTTTGGTTACTTAGTTCCTAGTTTCTTTGTGTTTACTGAGTCTCTTTTACAGTAGGTGTGTGCTTTTTAAACTTATAATTTTTCGCTACTTTTTAAGCGAAAATTTATATTTCCTCAGTTCTACCAACCTTTTTTGTTGATAATAGCAGTATTCTTAATTTTTTATCGATTATTTTCTTTCTTATATTTTGTCATTGCGTCCCTTGCCTTTCACATGGCTAATTGAAATGTCTCTGCTTCATTACTGTCCCCTCTGTCTTCTTCCTAATTATTATTTGCTGCTGTATAGATCCATTGGTCCATCCTATTGGTGTACTGATTATTCTTATTTTTCTTATGGTCCAAACTTTCTTAGAAGTTCGTGTTCCTGCGGGTTGATGATATTTGATGTTTTTGTCCTCAATGAACTGATTTTTTTATAGGGTTTTTATGCGCTGTTGGTTGTTCTTTCTCTTGGTACCTTTGTGGATTTCACTACATGGTTTAGCTAATGAGAAGAGTTTAATTTTTTCTAAGTTTGTTGTTGGAGATGGTGGTAGTGTTCTTCTCAAATTCTTCAATGCTACAAAAGTGACAGTTATAGTGGCTATACTACTTTGAGTTAATGCGAAGTCTTTTGGTTACAATTTACAGTTACAGATTTTTCTCCATGAAAATTTTTAAGATTGAAAATGTTTCCGTTATCCTAGTATGGGGAATCAAATCACGAAAAAGTGCGTGCTACATTTGCCACATGACGCCATACGCGTGAAAGGTTGTGTTAGTTTGTTTATGCGGACGGAATCGATTCAAACGACAAAAATAAATTAAAACTAACTGAAACTAACCGAAAGTTGATTGAAAGACTAACCCAACCTAACCAAAAGCACCAAAAACAGTTAAAAGTATCGGAACAGTTTAAAAAAATAATAGTAAGTTAAAACTAACCGAGAGTAATTAAACGACTAACCAAAAGTAACAAAAAGCACCAAAAAGGGGTAAAACGTATTAAAATATTAAAGTAAGTTAAAACCACCCCCAATTAACCTAATTTTGGCGACCAACCAGAACTAACGAAAATCATTAAAATTTGTTATAACGTATCGGAACCGGTTCAAATGACTAAAATAAAATAAAACTAACTGATTTTAATCGAAATGTGTTTGAACGACTAACCAAAAGTAACCAAAAGAACCGTTAAAAATAACCCAAATTAACCTAAATTCAGCGACTAACCAAAATTAACAATAACATTAAAATTGGTTATAACGTATCGGAATCGGTGCAAATGAATACCTTTTTGGTTTCATGAGAGTGATTTTTCAAGTTCGCTTCACCACACGGAAAACTTTCGTTAACCTCACGACACGGTTTATGAAAAATTAATTACAATTTATTGGAACCGGCTCAAATAAGTAAAATAATTTGAGACCAAGTGAAGAGATTACAGATTACAAATTGAGAGAGATGGCCTTTGAGCTTACTTGTCACCGCGACCCGACGGATCTATTGTGACTCTCTCCATATTATAGAGCTTCATCCAGTTTTGTCTTTCTGATTAGATCCCACAACCTTGATAGTGGCTCCGTCGTGTAGCTATTAGCATCTGGTTTAGGTACGCCAAGTAGTTGGGAGCGCACTCTCGATAAGCCTTCACAGTGGCATAGCACGTGAGATGGCGTCTCCTCCTCCTCCTGGCAGAACCTGCATTCGCTATTTTCTGCCAAACCTATGACGCTTAGGTGCTTTTTCAGCCGGCAGTGGCCCGTCAGCAGACCCACCATTATCCTGATAGCCTTCCTGCCGTAGCTTAGCAGGTCTGTTGATAGTTTGGCCGATGGACCTATTATAAATTCCTTGGCCTGTCTTTGTCCCAAAGTGTTGTTCCATCATTTTCGGGATTCTTCTGCTATCCATTTCTTTATGGCTGTTTTAGCGATTGGTTTGGCTATCCCGCAGAACGGTTCTGGTCCTATCATGTGCCTAGACGAGCCTTCTCTGGTTATTTCGTCGGCAGTTTCATTACCTTGATAGCCTTCATGTCCAGGTACCCATGATAGTGTCACTCTATGTTGACTTCCTATGTCATTCAGGGCATTGTGGCAATCCAGTACCAATTTCGATGTTATTTTGTTGGATTGCACAGCTTTTATTGCCGCTTGGCTGTCGGAGAAGATCGCAATTGTTGTTTTGTTGTAACTGTATCTTCTTTTTATTTCCTTTGCACACTGTTCTATTGACCTAGTGAAACTAACCGAAAGTTTATTGAACGACTAACCAAAACTAACCAAATCCATTAAAATTGATTATAGCGTATCGGAACCGGTTCAAATGACTAATATAAGTTGAGGCTAAGTGAAACTACCCGAAAGTTGATTCGACGACTAACCAAATCCGCTAAAACTGATTGTAACGTATCGGATATCGGAATCGGTTAAAATGACTAAAATAAGTTGAGACTAAGTGAGGCTAACCGAAAGTTGTTTGGACGACTAAGCAAAACTAACCAAATCTATTAAAAATAATTTTAACGTATCGGAACCGATGCAGATGACTAAATTAAGTTGAGACTAAGTGAAACTAAGCGAAAGTTGATTAAACGACTAACTAACCAAAAGCACCAAAAAGGGTTAAAAGTATCGGAACAGATTAAAAAAATAATGGCTACTAAACTAAAACTAAGCAAATCTTTTAAAATTGATTATAACGTAATTGGGTTGATTTAAGAGTGGTTCGTCTAGTATTTATTGCACTATACCTACATAGATTTTTTTAATTTACATTAAAAATTGATTCATATTATAATATTAAATAGAACGCTATAACGTAGAATAATAAGTAACTATCATTCTAGTAATATTGGTGTGATATAAAATAATATATTCGTATTATTGATTTAACCATAAGTGTTTAGAACCTCAACTTGATTTGAGATAGGATTAATTGTCGTACACAAGTGGTGAAATTTTATAATTTTTTAATAAACAACTTATTTGTAATCCGGATGTTAATTTTGGGAAATTTTGGTCAAGATATTATCTAGTCTAAAAAACAAATTTTCGCAACTCTCATTTATAGGGTATTTTTTCTAAATTTAATTACTCTATTTTCAGGAAGCTTTATTAATTAATAAATTTCGTGCAACAAAAAAAAAATTAGTGGCGCCCTATACTCTAACTGCCAAAGACATCGACCCACGCCTTCTATAAAAAAAAATATATATGTATACCGCTGGTTGAGTCAGGTAATGGATCAGCTAAATGGGCAATTAGCAAATAAAGCTGGTTACAATCGGACCGGTTCAAATGACTAAAACAAGTTGAGACTAAGTGAAACTAACCGAAAGTATCGGAACCGACTCAATAAGTTAATACTAAGTGAAACTAACCGCGTTAGATCTAGGATTGAGAGACGAATCGAATGCATTTTTTTTTGGTTTTTACAACCACAAATTAATCTTGTAGATCTTGACCACTATGAATAATTGAGTTTAAACATGTATTTATTTATTTATTTATTGGCCGACTCTGTACGTAAGAGTATCCAGGAATCACAACGGTACTTATCCAAACCTGATTTGGGAAAAAATAATAAAGATACACTTGTTTTGTTACGGGGATCAGAATGGCTTTACTTCAGGAAGATCTATCAGGTGGAGTTTTCGTTGCATGAGCTACATATAATTCTCAAATTCAGAATGTTGTTTTATCATAGATTTTATACCGAAAGCTATATCTGTAACAATCAATGACAGGACATACACTAACTCTGGTATCATCCATAAGCTGCTGCGCATCAACGTAGAACACAACATGTCATGGCTTAATCACGCCAATAAAATTGCCAAGACAGCAGCACAAAAGGTAGGAGCACTCTATAGAGTAAAAGAGTCGGAGACACCTCATCAGCTTTGATTGCTCTATAAGGCCCAGATAAGACCATCTCTGGAATTCTGTTCCCATGTGTGGAGCTCGGCACCCAAACACTTGCTCATGTTATTGGACTTCATGCAGTCCGTCTTGTGGATGACCAAGGTTTCACTAAAAACCTTGATAGCCTTGAACATCGAAGGGAAGTGGAGGACCTATCTCTTTACTATCGATACTACTACTGAAGATGTTCGAATGAGCTGGCACTTATGATTCCGCCCAGAGCAGTGCTAAATAGACACACCCGTCAGGCACGTGCTTCTAATAAGCATTCAGATTCAGTTGCGAACACCTAGGATGTCGCTGTGTCGCTATTACGGGACTCCTTTATCTGGAGGACTACCTCCCTCTGGAATGGACTTCTGAGTAACGTCTTTCCCGTAAACTACAACCTACAGCGCTTCAAGTCCGACGTCCAGCATCTTCTCTGCACACGCACCGCTCGTTAGGATTTGCTGAACATAAAAAAATATATATTAACTATTTTTAAGCCACATAGTGATTACGTTTGAGGCCCTTAATTACTTAAATACTTAGTTGCCTCTGATCGCTACAGACTACGGTAATTTTGAAGTTATCAGCATCGGATGTCGAATTATTAAAAGCGTTACAAATTGTTCAATGCATTCCAATTCCTGGAATACATGAAGTTTTAAATATGTAGCTTTATGCATATCTTTATGAATTCTAATGAAGGGTTTATTATGCTAAATAAAATTTTAATGCTTTGATTCGCAAGAGCGTTGCGTTATTAAATGGAACAAAATTCAAAAATAAAAAATTAGACTAACGATACTAACGCGTGATATATGTCGCAGCCAAGCAGTATATATATACACGAAAAAGTTTTCAAATTCGGTTGGAAGAAAACTATATTATTTATACATTGACCGCTGTCCTAGCTTAAATTTACAGTTAGTCATTTGAGGCCCTCAACGAGAACTTATGTTTTAGTGTTAGATGTAGGAGCTTAATTTATGCTATTCCTAGCGGGACAAATGCGTCTCACCCCTGTTACACGTTCCAGAACGTATTTTTGAGTTTTTCCTAATAAAGAAGTCATTTTACTAAAATATGTTTTATTTTGCGTGCCTTATAATAAGCACCTGCCACTCTGGATCACATATTTTCTACCTGTACAATGGGAGCATATTGTTTTAAAATAAAGCCTTAGCAAAAGAGATAAGTTACAACTTTTTGCAAAGTTTATATGTGAATAAATGTTTTTACATTCATTTCCGAGAAGTTGCTTGCCCCTTATCCAACGGTATGCTCCTACCAATTCAGTATTGCATCATATTAGTTTCGACCACACACGATATTCCTCCAAAAATAAAATTTTAAATTTATATGCATGGCAAGTATTAAGCCTGTTATCCTAATCCGAATCCTAAAAGTTAAAACAATTACGACTTTTTTAAACCTTAATTCCCTCTACGTAAATATTTATGTTCCTTCAATCTCATCTTTCTCACCAATGCAAGCAAGCAGAAAAAAGCAATTTTAATAAAATGCATTATCCTGAATGGGAAACCTATATTTAGGATCCATGAAATACGCAGTTTGTGAAAAATATATGGAATGAAAATTTTCAAATTATCCCATATCACGGCCCACGTAAAGCCTTTTCATAAGCTATTCAAGTTTTTTGTGTGCCTCCATTCAACGAATATATAGGATTTTAGCAAAATGTAAATACACACATTGAGAGGATACATATGAGTTAAGAAGGTTAGGTAAATTTTATATTAGATGTATGGTCTGACATCTTTTAGGCAATATCAAGGGTATTATAGAGAGGAGTCCTTAGATATATATCAAAAACTCTTCGTATATTAATACATCCTGGAATTCACAAAAATGTTTCCTTATATCTTGGGTCGGTGTATATTGTTTACCTTGAAAGGCTTTTTTGCAATAAATTGGAGACATTGAACTATCTTTCTTGTCCTAGTATTGCGATAAATAATTATGATTAAAATAACAATAATGATAAGACGTTTATAAATATCAAACAAAAAAATCATGAATTCACTGGACTTACAATAATTAGAGAAAATATATATAATTTTTGATGTAGTTTGTATTACCCAAAAAATATCACAATAGAACCCATAGGCCGAGAAAATTCTCGGGTAGCTAAAAGGAAAAAGCGAATGGCATTCCCGGCACATCATTCGCTCTTTCAGTTTCATCGCCAGTTCAATTTGTAGTAGAAGAGATGCAATTACCAACAATTCCTTCACATCACAAAAGCAACCGATAGTCTTAGAACTAGCAGGAACTTTCGGCTAACCATCTAACCTTACTATTTCAACAAAAAATTTAAAAAAGCCGAATTAATATTCCTTCAACTTTCTGTGCTAGTAGCCCACGACAAATTGATGAAGAAGGCGTAGATAATCTACCTTCAACATCCCATGCCAGTAGCCCAATAGAAATTGGAAAAGAATAATGAATCAGCCTCCTTCAACTTCCCTTGCAAAAAGCCCCGCTGTTTCTAGAGCACTGCCAAGATGCTTAAGATGAATCTGATCCTTATCAAGATTCTGCTGATTCGTATGCCCCTTCAAGTTCCTAAGAAGGATGCGATACTTTCTGCTGACGAAAATAATTTGGATGATATTCCATTTTTCGGAAGTGATGACCCAATAAATATCGTACAAAACCTCATTCAGAACCAGTGGCGCCATTCTAGTGATTTACCAGTACCCTTTCACTTTGCGGTGCAACCTGCACCTCTCCTGGGCAACACAGATTTGGTCAATTCTTACGACATTTACAGATATTTTATCACACATGAAATCCTTTATATTATTGGTCTAGTAAACAACAGATTTGCAAACCAGTATATTCAAAGCCACCAGCATCGCTCCAGATGTCTCATGAAGAACATTAATCGAAAATAGATAAGCCATTTCTCGTGTGATCTTAAGTACACACTCTATTTTTTTATAGTGAAATCTCAACTTTTTTTTTATCTAAGTAAGGATTCAAGTCCAATTTTCAAAATATCTCACTTTCTGAAATAGCATTCCTTAATACTATTTTATGCTGTTTTCACGCACATGTTTCTTGATAAACTAATTCCCGGTACTTTCACTGGGTTGGCGAATTTCCATTTTTCCTTTCATGTTGTCACTTACATGGTGAAAGTTTCAAAACTCACATCTGTAAATCAAAACTAAGCTGGAACAAACTGTTTAGTATCGCTGAAAATTATAAATGTGTTCTTTTTTTCATACCTTATTTATGTTACGTATTTTATTTGAAGGGTATGATTCAATGGAAAAAGGCATTAGTAGCAAGACGTCCGGTCGGAATGGACTGCGGCCGCCACCATGTCATGAAAAATGTGTCCAAATTATATTCAAATATTATTTTAAAAGAATTTGAAAGAGAAGCAAAAAAATAAAAACTATTGTGGGCAAGACAATGGTGGCAGCGAAGAGAACATTGGCAATTCAGCTCAACTTTAAAGAAGACTAGCAAAATGTTTATGAGGAGGACAACCTATCAGTTTAATGTTTTGCTACAAAATTTTATAAAGGTAAATAAAACTACAGTGTGATTCATTTGGAAGCGTTATTTGTAAGTGATCTAGCGAGAGCCGTAGCTAGAATATCACCACCGCTAGATTGAGAATAATATGTATTAAATAAAACCTGACATCGAGGATGCAGGTGATGTTAATGTCTGTGCAGAAACGGCACTAGCTGTAGATGAGATATATGTTCCCTCTGCTCCAAAAGAAAATATATTAAAACCTGGTGTTCATCTTTTAGATGAGGTTAACCTTTCAGAAGAAACGGGCATCTTATTGTGCCTGTAGTTCTTGATCGCAAACTTAGTTAAAATATTCATTATTTCCGCTTGTTCAAGCATACTTTCTTTGAGTGACACAGCTCTTAACTGCATTACCACTCTCCTGTCTCCTTTTAGTTGGTTCTGGTACAACTTTATTGATAGCCCCTTGTAATTCCTTAACTCCCCAATAGTACGAAATATTGCCTTCCATTTTGTTCCATTCTGTACCTTAGCAAGGGAAGATCTTTTGATATAATTTTGTTCTGAAACACTGGTTATGTCTACTTGAGTGAACTTTAAATCTTCACTTATAGTCCTTGCATATTAGAGGCCAGTAAAGTAGTTATAGTTCAGTAATATTACAGTTAAAATTGTAATATATCGGACAAAATTCTGAAAGTTTTAAAAATTGGTAGAAATATTAAGGATAGCATAAATATTAGTAAACTAAAAAGTTCCCACCCCTAAAGTATGTGCTTCATCCCTTACAACATTTTTTCCACCCCAATTTTATTTTTTTTTCGAAATATATACGAAACAGTGCATGATAGGTAAAAGTACTTATATACAAAGTTGTTCCTCATAAAATTCTCTACAAAAAAGGTTCTACAACAATTTCTCCTAAAATGTCTCATTGTTTGGTAAATAAAGCGTAAACGAAATCAGAGCGGGATATATAATTCGTTAAATATATGGCTGATTATCCAAAGCGCCCAAAGTGGTCTTACCCAAAAAAAGTTAAAATATAAATCGATAACCACTTTTTCACACTCCATAGTGTAATAAGTTTTATTTTCTCCCACTACACCCTCTGTGACGAGTCAAGGTCACTACGATGGCGGGCGCCGAATGTAAATGACGGCTGTTGCCATGATACCTACAACTTTTTATTCGTATCATGGGCTGTTGCCATGATACAACTTTTTATTTGTATCATGGGCTGTTGTTGCCATGATACAACTTTTTATTTGTATCATGGGCGGCTGCCAGACTTTTTCTTATATTGTATATTAGATTGCATTTACTGTGTAACTGGAAGTAACCCTTATGTATACGCCTTATTTCTCACATTATTATTAATTTTAGGAAAAAATGTATAGGAACATTTTTTGTAGAAAATTTTATGAGTAATATTTTTTTATTTAAGTTTTTTTATCAAAAAGTGCACCATTCTCGAGATAATCTAGAAAACTTGAAAAAGGGGTAAAAACGACGTCCTAGGGGATGAAGCACACGATTTAGGAGTGGGAACTTTTCAGTTTAGTATTTCTTATATCATCCCTAACATTCCTACCAATTTTCAAAACTTTCAGAATTTTGTCCGATATAAATCGTAATATTACTGAATTATTATTAATTTTACCATTGTCAGAATAGGTAACCTAAAGCAAATGAAATATTTCAGATCCCTGTTTCAAGTGAAGAGTAGCAGATAATAGAAAGAGGATTCAACACACGATAAAACTTTCCAATGTTTTATGATGTTGTAGATGGCAAACATGTATTAGTTCGGACACCAATAAACTCTGGCAGTGATTACTGTAATTATAAAGGAGGTAACAGCATAAAACATTGGCGTTTTTAACAATTACTGCTTTTGATATGTCAATATTGATTGGAGCAAAGGTCTGATGCTCGGATGGTGGTGTTTTCCAGAACTGTTCGATTTCCTGCTAACTAGAAAATGATCTGCTGCCAAAGAATGCATTTCTTGTTGGAGATAATGCATTTACACTTAAGACCTATTTGTAAGAACATTACAAACATAGTTATTTGACGTACCTAAAGAAAACGGTTAATGCTAGACTATCAAGAGCTCCAACAATCGTGGAGAATGCTTTTGGTATTTTAGTGAGTCAATTCAGAATGAAGAAACTACAGATGTGTCGGTTACGAATAAAATTATCCGAGCATCATGAACTATTTTACATAACGGGCTCAGAAAACCTTCAACCACATGCTTGGCCAGCAAGTGTTTTGACTGATAAAATTTGAATACTGGCGAAATTATTCCAGGATTATGGAGGCATTACTATTTAACTTTATTGCAAAATAGCAATCACCGATTAAGTTTAAGAAAAATATACAACATATCTTGTAAATGAAGGTGAAATCTCGTGGCAGTCATAAATGATTCATTAATTTTCATTTCATCATTAGGTATATTCAGTATTTATATTGTCAACAAGGTTAATCATAACAGTTTATACTTTTCATTTCATCATTAGGTATATTCAGTATTTATATTGTCTACATGGTTAATCATAACAGTTTATACTTTAATTAACAACAATTTATAATTGCGATTCAAGGTTAAGTTCAAACTTTCCACTCTATGATTTTATGTTAGTTGACACACTAAGGTCAAGCCTAATACGGAATCTGCACATTTAGTCATCACATATTATCAATACAGAGAAAAAAACTACATCTTCAAGATAGATGGACCATAAGAAGAGTAAGAAAAATCAGTACATGCATAGAATGGACCAATGGACCAGCACGTCACCAAGCAATATTCAGAAAGAAGATAGAGAAGTCAATAATGAAAATAAAGCAAAGAAATGTCAGTTAATTATGCGAGAGGCAAACCACGAAATGGCAAAATATAAGAAAGAGAATAGCCAGCAAAAAAATTAAGAGTAGTGCCATTATGGACACAGGTACAGTTAGAAGAACAACTACTAGCAATATTTGGTGAAAAAAGTTGCGTGAAATTAAAATTTTAAACAGGCGCAACAATGACAAATACCTTAGATAATAGAGATAATAATAGTTAGGCAGAGGAACATGCAAATAAAGAAGAAGAAAACAGAAGGAGTTTTTAAGAAGTAGGAATTAAAGGATAAACTAAAAAATTAGTATATACAGGACGTATAAAGGATTTTGAACCCAACTGTCTCAGATAAATACCTTACAGGGAAAATCACAAGTCAGACACTTGGAAAGCAGGAACTAAGAGATGAAATTAGATTTTCATAAAAAGTACATATCAATAGAAAATACGAGGAAAGGTTAAACTAGTATTAACGATGGATATCGGCAAACAGTTATACAAAACTATTATCTAAGGAACTACTGTAACAGAAACTAAGTACATTCAAAAAAATGTATATATATAAATTAAACAAAAAGTAACCAGAAACTAAGTGCATGCAATGAAACCAGAAACTAAGTAACACGCAACCAAAAACTAATCAAATACAAGGAAACCAAAAACTAAGGAGAAAGCAGAAACTAAGTAGGTAAGTAAGAAGAGGATTCAGAGGACACAGCGGATGATAGTACAGAGGATATGGAAGATACGGATAAGCAGTTAGTTATACAAAAGGAAGAAGAAGAAAAACGTGAGAAAGATAAGGGGCAACAAAACACTAATAAAATTGAGAGTAGTGAAGGTATAGACGAGAAAGAAGACAAGGACTTCGAATGAAGACTGCTAGCGATTTTAGGGAAAAAATAATGACAATGCACAAAGTATCTACAAACCCAGGTGTCAATGATAAATACCTTAGATATTAGGGAAAATCATAATAAGACACTTAGGAGTGAGAAAAAGTAGCATAGAGCATATAGAAAAATATAAGCTACATTTAAAATGGAACCAATAAGTACTTGAAGTAGAATATAGAGTACATAGATATTAGAATGGAAAATAGAATACATAGATATTGTATAGAGTAGAAAATAAAGCACATTATATTAAATATTAGAGGCACTTAGAGAAGCAAACAGAGATATATTAGAAAGATGGGACAATAATTTGGAACGCAAGTGTTATTGACAACTATCTAAGATACTAGAGAAAGTCATAATTAAAACATGAAGACGTCCAAATAGACGATATAGCAAGTTAATATAGAGAAAAATTAAACTAGAAAAGTTTAGTTCATATATGGGAATAATAAAGTATAAATGGAGAGATGAAACTTTAGTAAAGTTATAATGAGAACGCAATTGTTTTCGATTAATACCGTACCGGAAAAATTATAGAAAAACGTGTGAGCGTTTCAAGTGAGGAGAAACTAGGAGAAATAAGTAAGAGAAGCTTAAAGGGAAACTAGGTAGAAGATGAGCTAATGAGAAAACATACAGGCGTAGACTATGTGTAAAACGGACTTAGGTAGTGATGAATATCTTATCGAGAAAATCACAACACTTAAGGGCCACGGAGCATAGAAAGTTTATAATATGTACATAAAAACCAGCTAGATAGATTAAGAAATATACAAGTAAAAATGAGATATAAATAGTGTAATATAATGCATATGAGACATAAGGGCCTAATACATATAGAATATCAGATAAAATAATTCGTATGGCAGACAATACACAATAAAATAATAGATGCATCACGGACATATGATATACATACCAAGACTCTATATGGAAACATTGCAAGGCAGGATACGTTGAGAAAGGAACCATATGTAAGACAATGAAGGCAGCATCACGACGCACAGACAAAAGGGGCCCTAAAAAGAAAAAAATATAAAATATTATCACGCACCCTGAAGAAGGCATGGAAGTAGTCTGTATGGCACTGATCATTCCGATACAAGGCAATAAAACGTCAGCTACAGATACTTACGCAATACGACCAGCCAGCTCAACCGGCACAAATCACTCCCCTACACCACAGGATGGATACACTTTAAGGCTAGAAAATCTAAATTCAGACGGTAGCCTAAACTGCATATTTCAAAAGATTGCGGCAGTCGGCCCGAGTAATGGAACATTAACATGACCTGCATATCATTTCTGCCGACTATGTACAGTAGCATAAATACGTATCGTATCATATTATAATATTTAGAAATAATAGCTTAGCTGTAATTAAAATTATCGTAATAGATATGCTAAAATACGAATAAAATTTGAATACTGAGGACTCTCAGATATACATATAAATATTGAAAAGAATTATTTTTAATCCTTTATACGAGGAAATTACATAAAATGTAAAATATGGGGAAATATTGGTATAGATAATTCAAATCTAATAATAATATCACGGAAACGTCTTAAAATGTTTATTATAACTAAAAATATATATAAATAGTAGGCCGCCTAAATCTGACCACAACGGTCATATATTGTTATTGTATTTGGCAACTAATAAATTGATTGATTGCTATTAAATTAGTTATTAGTTAATTATTAAAACAAACCTTTCTTTTGTTCCATGTAAGCAAAAAGCACTGGGGCAAGCAACATACAGAGTAGATAACACTTCAAGACTAATACCGGGTGGACAAAACTGAGCCACGACACGAAATGAACAACAAGTAAAATGAAACTATTGCATCCAGCCAGAACGTCTTGGACCGAGTAGAGATCAGTATGGTCGGATTGTGATAGTATTAATTTAAGGTTGAGTGCAAAATGTAGAAAAATATATATATGTAGTAAGGGAATAGGATATCTGGTAATAAACTCCGGAGGCCGCCTTTTTCTGGAGGGAGGGCATATGTCAACTAACATAAAATCATAGAGTGGAAAGTTTGAACTTAACCTTGAATCGCAATTATAAATTGTTGTTAATTAAAGTATAAACTGTTATAATTAACCTTGTTGACAATTCAAAACAATACTCGAATTAGAGGTCAAAGTTTGGAATAAAAAGCTGTGCAGCAGCGCACACCGGCAGACTTTGATCTCCAGTGCGAATTACCGAAAGGGAAAAACCCCTCTGGTAGATCAAAGCTCTCACTTAAAAAAAAACCTGTCAGTGCGAATTACCGAAAGGGAAAAGCCCCTCTGATCAGGCACGGTTAAAAAAGACCTATCAGTGCGAATTACCGAAAGGGAAAAGCCACTCTGATCAGGCACGGTTAAAAAAGATCTATCAGTGCGAATTACCGAAAGGGAAAAGCCACTCTGAGCAGGCCCGCCTTAAAATTGAATCAGTGAAAATTAATAACGCCATAAGGCAAAGTGCTATTTAAATTAAATACATATAAAAAGTAAACTACGTAACTAAATATTCAGCCAGATCAAATAATTTATCCGCCCGTCAGTCTAATTGTAACAGCCCTTCAGGCTAGCTCTCCCTCTCTCTCTCTGCTGTTCGTGGTTAACATTTTCGTGAGAAATATCCCAGGGGACTTACGAGATATGCATTCCCGAATATTTTAGTAATACTTACAACCTTCTATACTCAACCTGAAGTTAATAAACCAAGCATTTTTTACACCGAGTGTTTCTATCCATCTCTCCCAACTACCTATATCTGAGCTCCGTCTTCTGAAAGAGCACAGCGCAGCTACTGCAACGAAGTCAGATCCATAGGCAACAAGCGGTAGAGACAATATAGAAAGCAAAAGTACATATGTGCTAAGTTTTTTATTACTTTCATTTTCTCTAGTTCTTAGCCTTTCATCTACATCTTTCAAGAACTATCAATTTTGTTGCACAATGGTATATTTGGTACATGCAAAGAGTCACTTCCACTTCTAGAATGAATTGTATTTTTTATCTTATTTTTCTTTAGCAACAGGTTCACGAGAGATAGGAGCTCCGAAACCTTCATAGGCATCGCGTGAGTTATGTCAACACCACGACCGGCCCAGCCGTAATCACCCAGGCTCCTTGTTTACTTTACCCTTAGATACATAAGCACAAGGTATCCTTAACTCACAACTCTTAATTTTGATTTCGATTAGTTAAGACGTCACTCTGTTAGTCTTAAGTTTATAAATAAAAAAATTTAAAGAGATATTGTTATAGTTAAAACATATAACTAGCGCAGTCTTAGTGGATCTTAGAAGACCAGTGCAAAGTGTGTTTGGAGAGTGCATATTGCTCGATTCCTGAAGCCACCGTCCTGGTCGTTGGTATTAACCACGCCCCATCCATAATTATTGGAGAAAACCATAGTTACCGGCACAAGAAGAAGCCTTAGTAAGTGATTTACCCTTTTCTTTATATTTGTATTTTACAATCAGCCAAAATTAATTAATTAATTAATTAATTAATCAAAAATTGTTATTGATAGTAATTGAGTCTCGTTTTAACTGTGCCAAATTAATTGGTCACCATTAAGCACCTATGCCCTTAGCTGATATTAAACTTGATCTGTCAGAAGAAGAAATAATAAAACTAAACGAAACACTAACTTCTTCACTTCAAAGCAATAAAGTGAATAAGTAAATCTATAATTATGACTTCTCTATCCAGTGCTAAAGAAATTGCACATACGCTTAGAATATTTTATACTCACAGTAGACAAGTTTTATAATAGATACCATGAAACAACTAACGATGAGTCTCTAAAAGAATTCGTAATCGCTTCTATATATTCTAAAATAATAGAGGAAGCCGGCTATTATTTGCTTTGTCATCCGGAACTAAGTACCTGGCCTCTAATAAGAGCCGAATTTAGACGAGTCTTTGGTGATAAAATAAGTAGACATACTCTCTCGCAACAATTAAGTTTTCTAACAAAAAATAAAAACGAGTCTACACTAGAATTTCTTGATAGAATTAAAATCCAAAAAACTGAATCAACCTAAAAATTAATGTTGACCCATTAATTCAAGCTACGAAGACAGCACTTATCGAGCAAAATGAACCAACTGCTGTAACTGTTTTACTAGCTAACGTTAACAGTGAACTTAGGGCTATTCTAATGATCAATAATTATAATTGTTTAGATGACACCTATAATACCATTCTAAATCACCCTTTAATAGAACAACAATTAAATACACGTAATCAAATACTTAGAAACAATAACAGTACGATACAACATGCACCGAATAGACAAACGAATCAACAAGATTTAAGAAAGTATTATCATATTGGCAACACTGCTCCAACATTCCAAAATATACCAAGTCCTTCGAGACCGATTTTCCCTATTTGTCCAATTGACATAAGGCCCAGACCTCCTATGCCACATAAATTCTTATCAAATCAACAAGTCTTCGAAAAACCCCATAATGCCTTTCAAAGGACGAATGCCCCCATTCTACACTAACCGAAACTATTTCCGCCTAACAGAAGAAAAACCTCGAGAGCCCATAGAAAACCTAATGAACTACGCCATACTATCTTACAACAATAGTAATTACAGTGCCTCCAAATACACCCAATTTCAGATTATCAAAGGTAATCTAAATTACAAAAACCCCCTGGAATTTACGGAGGAACAAATTCTGACCCAATTCGTACATACATTGATAACAAATCACCTTAACAAAAAACTGCGAACCAACCAGACGAGCAACCTAGAAAAAATAAACAAAAAAGGAAACCGATCAACAGAAATCCCCATCGACGTGAACCTACCCATCTACGAAAAAGTTCCCAAGAACATGCAACCAAAAATCAATAACCCAAAATACAGAAAACTAACAGTCCCTGTTAATGCCACCCCTACTAAGCTAATACCTAAGAAAATATTAGTCCATCTAAGGAACATCAAACCTCAAAGATCTATTCTTGTTTCAGAGAATGATGCACCCTGTGGTACTGGCAGTAATAGTGCTACTCACAACAAAAGCAACTGTAGCGGAAGAAAGAAAAATAAGTAATCCCATATTACTTATCGTCCTCGGACCGTCCTATGTAACAAAGTCACATCACGTTACGTATTACCACATCGACAAGCAACTACTAAAACACTGTATAGAAAACCTTAAAGATATTATTAACAACACTCAAAACCTTTTAGGAAATAATAGGAAAGATCACTTTTTATTCCTCGTCAACGAAAAACTAAATCAATCTAAATAAACGCTAAATGAACAACTATTAAACGTACAAATCTCTTCAGAAAAGCCAAGACTGAAACGCGGTCTAATAAATGGCATCGGACAAATAAGTAAATGATTTTTCGGTACTTTAGATTCGGATGACGAAGAAAAATTTAATACTTATTTTAGAGTAGTCTTAAATAACCAAAAATTGCTAAGCGAAGAAATGAAAAATTCTACATACATACTATCTACAATAACAAAAACATTCCTTAGTAATATTAATAAATGAGCGAAAATCAAAATAAAATAAGAAGCAAGAATTACTCAAAGAAAAATAATTAAACATATCCGACACTGTGTATATATCGCTTATAATAGATAATATTAGTAGCCAAATTAATAGGATAAAAATATTCTAACTAGTTTAAGCCATAAGCTTCGCTAGACTCAATATAATGCATGGTACTATTCTTAATGAATTCCAACTTAAAGAAATACTTGATAACATACAAATAAAAAACCTAATACAACTAAACAACCCAATTCTATTATAAAATAATGACGCCCAAAATCAAAATAATAAACAAAACTGTAAAATTCGCAATTCATATACCAATAATTGACCCAAAATCCCTTACTTTGTAAAAAATTATGCCTATTCCAATCCTAAACCGCATAATTATTTCTCCGAAATCCTATCTCTTACTTAACGAAGAAACAAGCTTCTCCCTAGAAGAAGAATGCCCACAGATAGAAGACCTCTTTGTCTGCCCCCAAGAGGAACTTGCACTGTAAGCCTCCGCACAATAAACGTGAACACCTACCCCATAGCCAATGTCCACTATGCCAAGTCAAAAATTGAAAAAATCAGCAGCCGAGAAATCCTTATTATACCCGTCGAACCAATCGCAATAATGGACTACTGCACTAAGCTAAATAGAAGCTCAATAGTCAAGGAACCCACAGTTGTCATAATGAAAGATTGTCCCCTAGAAATCAACGGCATTCTATTCTAGCCAGAAAAGGAAAACAACATGTACTATAGCTTGGACATGCATGAGTTGCAGCTCAACGAAAGCATATAATTGAAAACTGCTCACCTAGAACTGCAAGAAGTAAACCACGAAGAAATCAAACGAGTTAACCAAATGATTTCTACTTTGAGGCAACAAGAACTGCAATACCCCGGAATAAGTAGGTTCCAATGAACAATTACAGTCTGCACATTTGCCACGATCGCCATAGTTGCAATAATAATAGGCGTCATGTGGAGAAAGAAATGGATGACCAACACTGAAGAGACCTTTACAGAGGTAAAAGTCGAGCTCCCCAAATTGAACCATTTGGAAAATCACGACCCCCTGTTCTCCGAATCTTAAGGAGAAAGGAGTTATGTCAACACCACGACCATCCCAGCCGTTATCACCCAGGCTCGTTGTTTACTTTACCCTTACATATATAAGCATAATATACCCTTAACTCACCACTCTTAATTTTGATTTCGATTAGTTAAGAGGTCACTATGTTAGTCTTAAGTTTATAAATAAAACATATATTGTTATAGTTAAAACATATAACTCGTGTCTATATTTATATGTACGCGATTTTTGGTTCCAGAGGATTTAAATTCCTGAATGAATTTTATAATTGTTTTGGAATTCCATCTTTTTGCGGTCATAGTTGTCAGAAAACAAACGAGACAAATATCATTCACACATGTGCTCATTCGCTGTTTCTTGAATAATGAATATTAGGCAAAGTGGTAAGAGTGCAGTAAAGCTTAAATAAAATCGCCAGTAAATTTAAGAGCACTCATAATTCTCGCATAAAATGGCATTAAAATGCCTTAATTTATTACACAGCAAAAATACTTATACATAATCCTATAAGTACAGTACTTATATAAATTATTGAACATTAACGCAGACAAATTAGAATTAAATTTTAATAATCCTTGTCTTCCAGCTAATAATGGATGATTTCATATGAAACAGATTATATTTTTTCTGCTAGCAGCAGCACAATCTAACCTTCTGGTCAGCTTCCTTATTAGTAAACGCAATATTGTATTTTTTTTAAACGTGGCTACACATCCAATCATCTTTTACGATATGTTTAAAATATTTGGTATTGATTTAGACATACCTACATAGATCTAGAGCTTCGACTTCTCTTGTCTCTTTCCTTATATATGGTTATCACTGCTGTTAAAAATAAATTCTAATTTTAGTTCTTCGAGAGGAGCATTATCATATTCTTTGGTATCTAGAGAAATGTCTGTTGTCTAATCTCGGGACCAGTTTTTTCCATATATTGCCTAGTGATCTGAAATTTTCTTAGGGATTTTCTTTCCTTCATTGTGCCCACGTTACCCAATTAAAGCATGTTCCCATTTGATTCTAATGTCTTGAAAGTTATTCCAGGTTCTGCACACTATGTAATTAATAATTCAGTGATTATGTTATTTTCTATTGCGGTTTCAGTTAACCTTTCGTCAATGAGAGATGAGTGACCGCCATCATCAGTATTCAAAATGCTTCTAACAAGCATTTTCCAAATATTGTAGGCTATCGGTGATTTAAATTCGGACTCGGGCATTACCTGGCGCTGTAGGGAGTGCACTTCGACTGGCTTATCTACGGGGGCCTCCGCAAAACTTCTGCAGGAACTTATTGGTAAAGTCAATATGGTTGTGGCAGAGTTGGCTTCTTTTAGGTCCGTTCAGTCGGGGTTTACTGATTCGCTAAATTTTTTTGGCTCGAAGATAGGTGACTTTACCAGTGAAATGGAAAAAGTTAAAGATTTATCAAGAACCGTAGCTGAATTGCAGCGGAAGTGCTCCGAAGTTCGACAAGAAACTGCGTCTTGAGATTGGAAATTGAAGCACTACATCAAGAGGGTCTGAAAAATAATATCGAGCTATGTGGAATCCCCGAAAAAAGGAAAGAAAACATCGCAGTTATAGTAAAAAAACTGGGATCGGTTGTCGGAACGTCAATTAAGGATGAAGACATTGTCACATTC
>MU193544.1:3002-22117 GCA_016904865.1 Pissodes strobi
TATAACGCAAGAACGGCTGAACCGATTTTTATGATCTTTGATTTGTTAGATTTGGTTCCACCACGAATAGCAGAATAACTATTAGAATATCAGAAAAATTATGCAGAAAATCAGTTTTTAAATAAACAAAGTTTGGAACTCCGCCATCTTCCGCAATTGACAGCTCACTTCACGCATGCTTATAGCTTTTTTGTAATAATTGATGTCCACTGCAAGTCAGTGACATACTACACATTACAGAATAGAAATTCAACGGAAAATAAAGAAATAAATAGAAAACACTTTAATCGAAATGTAAACAAAAATATAGAGAATTAATGACAACGACTATCAAATCGATTGGTCTCAATCATTCCAAATCTTATCATCTACTTTTATTGAATTTTTATTTTCTTTATATATATTATCCTAATAAACTATTTAACTTAAAATCCTAAATTAAGTTTAGCTAAAAGTTAACAACACATTCATTGACTGTTAGGCGGTACGAAGTTCGCCGGGTCAGCTAGTATTATAATAAAAACGCAACATTCGTTAAAGTAAAGCAATAACAATTGAATTGTTTTCTAAACCAAATGGATGTTTTTGATTTTATTTGCGTTTGAGAGTTTTATAAATGTACAGTACTTCGGTTCAAAAGAAAATATTTGCATGGCAACAAAAGTACATAATATTAATAAACGGCAAAAGCTATAAATTGTTTGTTGTAACGATTGCTTCAGTATAATTTAAACAAATTAATTTCAATTTGCTTAGCTATTTTATATCTCAACATTTTTCATATTTATTTACATTTAAAATGGTCAAAGTAGATGCATTAATATTATTAAATAATAATGAATATGTATTAAATTTTTCTTTTTTCGACATGCATTTTTATATATTTCAATTAATTCCATAACCATCAAGAATTGCTATCAATTCGCAAATTTCAGTATTCTCAGTATTCATAAAAACTATATTTCCACCCATAGGGTTGTGATGTTTAAAACAAAATGTTTTAATCAAAGTTGTATCGTGTTTTATAAATACTTTTTAATCTCACATTTATTTTTTTATTACTTTAAATTAAATAAAAACTAGCCAATGTAACTTTTGTTTTTGTTTGATACCTAATATGAGTATACCTACTATAAGTTGGTATAAGTACATACACTTAAGTACTTAAGTAAGGTCTTAACGAAAATAAAAACATTTCTTTTAATAAAAATTTAAAAACAACAACCTAAATTTAAAATATTAATATTATACAGGGTCCTGCAATAGTCCGTCAGGCGTCCATAATGACCCAATTTATAGGAATACAAAAAAAGTTACATAATGTTAATTAGGTATAAAAGTTCTTTGAATTCCTCTATTGCACGATTCTGTGTAATATTATGCAATTATAGTCGTTGCCAATATAACAACTATAAAAAAAGGTCAATGTAACAAGTACAAGTAATAATATAAACTTAAACTACTCAAAATCTAAGTCTACAGCATCTCTTCATCAACATCAACATCGATTGGTGTCTGTGTATTAAAATATTTTAATATGGTTACTAATTTAGCAGTCTTTGCGGTGCCAAGTCTGTTCCTGAGAGTTGTATGGACTAATTCGAATGCAGAAAGCAGTCGTTCTAGCCCAGCCGAAGAGGCTGTTTCACTGTGTAACTGTTGGACGAGTTCAATGGTGGCAGTACTTAGACTTCGTTTTAAAGCGTCCCACCAAACAATCGGTTTAACATTTTTTAGAGATTCTGTTGTAAACAAATAGGACTTAAATGGGAATGCTTCCGCTTGAAAACGAATTATATGAGGCATTGCATCTGGATATGAAGCAGCAGCATATTCCATTGCTATCTCACGTTGATTGTCATCTAATTTATAACCTCTAAAACGGTGATCAAGAAGATTTGCTAGAAAATGAGCAGGTGTCAGCCATTTCAAATCTCTTTTCACAGCACGATATATCTGATTCTGTAAGATTTTCCTTAAATTCATTTAGTAAATCTAACCATATTTCTGTAGCTTCACTAGTTGTGAAAAAATTGCCTTGAACTTTGTCTAGAGCAACATCGATGAACTTAAGTTTTTGTAGATAATCTTGGGCATTCATTTTTAAATTCATATCATGTACCTTGGAAGCAATCTCCCTGTCAATTGCAGCACGGTTTTCTGTGCAAACTTTGGAAATTAAACGCCAATTTTTTAGATATGATTCTAAACAATCGGCTAGGGTATTCCACCTCACATCTTGTGGTAGGACAAGAGCTTTGCCTCCCGCCTGCTTATAACGTGCAGCTGCAAAATGCACATTTCTAAAATATTGCCCTATTTTCTTAACTTGCTCCTTTACTGACGGGATTTGAATATCTTGTGCAAGTAAATTTAAGATATGTGCTGAGCAGCCATACGTCAGAATATCTACCCTCCCAACTTTTTCAGTTGTTGCCATTTCTTTTCTCATTTTACTCATATTAGACGCATTATCGGTCACAAGACTACGTGGAATACAGTTCAGTTTTTGACACTTTTATTGCTTTTATGGCCAGGAAAAGCAAATATTCTCATGTATGGCTATTGTCTTCCGTATCTATAGTACTTATTAAATGAACTTTTTCATCAGTTACTTCAGTAACAGAGATACACACAATAGAATCATTTCGAACACGACTCCATCCGTCTAAGAACATACACACTACTTTACCAGCTTAGCCATTCTGAATTTCGGATTTGATGGAATTGTACACTTCATCTAACAATTCTGCTCCGATCTGAAACCTGTTTGGTGGTTGGTATCCCGGGCGCATGCATTCAATCATCTTCTTAAATTGAGAATGTGTGTTTCTTTTTTTCATTAATTGTGGTCCTTACTACAAATGAATCTAATTTTCTTTTCTTTTGGGAGTTTTGATGATCAGTGGTCCACACGGAAATATTCTTTGCTGTGGACAAGGACGAGGAAGGTTCAATTGAAATTGGACTAGTGCTTGTGTTCGCTTCTGATTGTGTACTGCAAGGTTTGTGGGTACTTCCTGAATCTAAAAGAAATTTATCAGTTACTAGCTGTACCCGTCAATCGTCATGCGATACAATTGCAATGCCATGTACATACCGTTAAATACCGCGCGCATTCACCAATAAATCCGGAAATATGTGAGCCCTCCCCAGAACCCTTGGTCTTGGTGAGGATGTCCACAACAACTCACCAAAGTTTCATCACAAACACACAAACGAAATAGTCGGATGTATAAATGTATAGTATAATCGATTGGTATGGCATAGCATAAGTCGCATAACAAACAAAAATACATATACAGGTGTAGGGTGCCACGTCCTAACCTAAATAATGGCCTAGCCCACGTCGCGTCGCCGGAAACCTTGCGGATTGTGCGCAACAAGCCTCTCTCCAGAGTGGAGATTTATAAACCGACCATCTATATCTGCTTGTCTGAATTCTCACTTACCATCACAATGGTATATTTCCATTCTTATCAACTAACACCCAGCGCATCTCTCTCACTCTATCTCCTTTTACAGGTGGACCTGACCGGGTGCCTGATCGCTTGTTCCCGACCCACCCGTCCCACCTCCTCCCTCGACCGCTAGAACAAGATTAAAGCGTTCGAAAAGTTTTACTAATCGATCTGTCTATCCATATCTAATGCAAGATTGTAAACAATACAGTAACAAAGAGAGTACTAAACATAGTTTTCTTTTCAAATTTCATAGAAAAAAACGCAAAAGTTCATGTAAAAAAAAATATATTTTCGAACGCATTCCTGTAGTCGCTTGTGCATTTCGCAGGTCCAATCCGAGCACACCAACGCAGCCGCGTAGACCGGACTTTATAGGCGTAGTCTATGCTCCGAACCAATCAGGAGGCGCCTATTACGAGTTCCAACCCTCGGAGACGGGGCCTGGTATGCGTGCTGGCCAACCGCAGAGTCACGTGCAATACGGTGGAAGTCCACAGAGGAGGTTTATGTCTGAGGGGGAATTAGTACGGCAAGAGCAACAATTAAGTTATCCTAGGTCCAACAATACAGTGGATAATATAAGAGAACTTGCCAATTCACCTCAGAGAGGAGTTTATATGTGGAAAGATACGTCGCCTTCAGGTTGGTTTTTGTTTTGTTTCTAGGGGTAACTATTTACACCGTCTGTTTCTATAACAGACTAACTTGTTGCTAAAGTAATGCCAACACTTAAGGGTGTTTTAGCGTGAGACGGTGTAAACGAAAATGTTTGTTTTAATTTTACATGACTGTTTTGTGTCTTTTAATTTGGCCGGCGTGTGGCAAAATGTTAATCGGTAAACTATTTAATCTCAAAAGATGTTTCACAAACTAGACATTTGCTCTTTACTCAATCTCTAAATGGAAAGATATTTTTGCGTTAAACGATTAGGACTTGCAAGTTATACTAGAGTAACCTAAAACTTAATAAATAAATAAAAGCCGTACTCTATTTCTAAACCCATCTGAACTTTCTATAGATGCAGATTGAAAATAAATCTAATTATAAAATCTGAAACTTATCAGTGTTACCTTTTCAATTCCACCTGTTTTTTTTTTACTTTTGGATGTGCAGTTCTCGATAAGTTGCGGAAAAAGTTTAGAGTATCGAATTCACTTGCCATTTTTTCAATTTATTATGTGCTGAAAATCACCGGCCTCCATAGTAGAGAGATCGTTCAAAATATTATCTAGCGTTCTGGATCATTTCAGAAGTTATAAATAAATAAATTAAAATGCCTTTATACTATGACTAATATTACACTCGTGCACGATACGTTGCCGCAAGTCTTAGTGATTCAGGCTGTATCGCATAAATCTAAAAATGTCTGAGTAGTGTGGAGGAGCCCCATCTTGTTTAAAAAAATTAAGTCTTCTGCACGATGGAAGTCCACAGATGAGATTTATGTTTGAAGGGAAATTAGTGAGGCAAGAGCAACAATTAAGTTATCCTAGGTTCAAGAATACGGTGGATAATATAAGAGAACTTGCCAATTCAAAATAAGTCTTCGGCACGAGGATGGTATCTTGCTAAATGATGCCTGTAGCGCTGGGTTAATGGCATTTCCATGAAATCTCCATTTAGATTTTCAGGTAAAGAAATTGGCCCAACTTTTAGTTTCTGTGGACGCTGGGTGCGTACTTCACGAAAGCCTTGGATAGTTGTGCGACTAATACTACAAACGTTGTAAAGATAATTTTGATTGTCAAAAATTGTGATCGCCGTCATAACCATATTGTTAATATTTACCTACTATTATTATTATTATTATTGTTTGGCTCAAATTCTTTATCAATTTTATTAAATTCTTCATTTTTAAACCTTAATTTATCGAGAACTGCTTATCCACAGCTAAGAAACCAGCCCTTTAAAACAAGGTATCGCACGAGATCCCTTTCCATTTAAGATTCTTAAGGTCACCTCCGCTGCGAGGTTAAAACTGAGGCGGGAATTATGCAAAAAAAAATTTCCCCTCAGAAGTAAAGTTGACGGGTCCGATAGTTTTTTCTGTTTTTCACATCATAACGCCGAAAGCCTATGCATTTAGGATTTAGAGAGTGATTCGAAAATAATAACGGGATAATTTAAATAATACATTATTTAATATTTCTAAGCTAAGTTTAAGGATTTGTGAATAAGCAACAGAAAAAAAATCATATGTAAGAGTTACTCATGTAATTACTACCCAATTGGATGTAGTTGATCGTGCCACATAATGTAATGTGAAAATTAATGCATTAAACAGCATGCGTGGCAAATAATACCGCGGGTTGTTATTTTAATATATTTTTATGTTTTTTCAAATTTGTTTGACTCACTAGTTTACAGCCATTTTGCGACTCTAATATAAAAGGCCGTTTTTGTCATTTTTTGGTCTCTAAATGCGAAAATGATAGTAAAAACTTCCTAACACGTAAGATTTTGGAGTTTTTTTTTCAGTTAAAATTAATTACTATTTTACACATTATTTTCAAAAGTTATGTGTAATATACCAGAGCGCCATGTTGGCAAATTTACGTTTCCTTAAATTAGGGAGACTGCACAATTTGCAAACACCGCGTGAGGGGTATCTTGGGATGACACCTCAACCACGAAGTCTAAACCCACTAGAGCTTAAAATAACGGAAATAGCCCTTTAAACCCATACAGTTTCAAATTTCACTCTGCCTCGTCTATTTGCAGACTGCCCCTGTATAAGCCGTCGCACAGTAATCGAAACTTCAATTCTCCGATTCCACATTGAAAATTTCTCATTAAAATATATTTGCTGAAAATAAAGTAAAAACGTAATATTGGTATCTGTTTAATATCAATATACTATTTATAAACGCCTATCGCAGAAACATTAAGTTTAAATAATATGTTAATTATCAAGCAGACGTTATGCCGCATGAAGTGTCAACTTTTGTTTTCGAGTTTGAGCGATAGTTTTAACTTGTCAAAATTGTGTGTGTCAAGAAGCTGCAAACATTATCAAAATGGTACAAGTTTTTGGAGATATGTAAGCTTTTCTTTAGTATTTGCATGTCAGTTGTAGCGTGCGTAATTTTTTAGTAGTAGTTCTTGTTGACTGTTGTAGATTCAAACATAAAAATATCTTATTGTTATTTTGGTGAAGCAGAAGTTTTAAATGACTTATTACGACCTCTAAATACTGATACGATAACATTTTATGATCTTTCTTCTTCTCAATAAGCCAAATTAGTCTTGCCACCTTTTGCCCCTTTTTATCTCAATTTTAATTTATTGTAGGAAAAATTTTCAAAATCGAACGGTCCTTTGCGTCCAGGGCACATAGACTGTCAAAATGGCTAGTAGATTATCTTTTACATATTACTGGAAACAATAATCCATCAAATGATAAACAAAAATTACTATCAAATATTATTGAGAATTTTACAAAAAGTTTGACTCACAAATGCAACGAAGATATGAAGCAAAATTTAAAAAACAATACGAGCAGTGGCTTTCCAGTGTGATAATTACTGCGTTTCCGGATAATCAGTCCGTTGAAGAAGGAAGTGAAACCACTAAGCGCAGAAGAGTTCAAAAAGATGTGTCATCGAAAACGGAGGACGAACTTTATTTAGCAGCAGAAATAAGATTACGTGTAAATGTTAAACGGGATGTTGCGCTAATGTTGCATAAAATGAGATTATCGCCCAAGAGGGCAACTAGGTTAAAGCATTGGAAACTAGCACAAATTATCTACAGTCACTTATCATTTTCGCGGGAAGAGGCGCTTGCATTTTTTGAGTTTTAAGTTTACAAAGTATCAATTAAGAGACTTAATCGTTAAGAAAGGACTAAAGAAACATTCCAACATACGATAAAATTATAGAAGCGAAAAAGGTGTTTCTCTTCTAATATTGTCGCTACAAATATGTGAATCGAAGTACCTTTAGAAGATATACTATACCATACTGCGTCCCGAGTTTTTGAAATGCAAAAAGATGTGTTATCTACTTTTACTAATAACGTAAAAAAGACTGCAACTGGACTTCAATGGAAGTGGCAGTCAAGGTAATTATAAACAGAAATGCGAGTGAGTTGACTCGAATATACTGGCCACCTCTGTAGTTTCATTGCAATTACAGATTGGTCATGAATCAAATAAAAAAAATTATTTGGCAGAATCCTAGAACATCCTATACTCGATTTTGTAGACGTGTGGAAATACAATTTACGAACTAATGATGTAATAAAGTCAGAATTTTCCCACATTGAAAATAAAATCCATCAACTTTCTAAAACAAAATAATTCTAAATAATAATGGATATATTATAGTAGAAGAGCTAGCGGCCAAATCGACTAAGGTGTTTTAACAAGGCTAGAAATTTGTTAGCAGATGACTAAATACTACTTAATGGGAATGGTAATGACCTGTCACGCCATATCGTGTTGCGTCATTGATAAACTAATTTTTCAAAATTAAAAAAAAAAAAAACATTATGTTGTTTCCACAAAGCTATAATTTTAATATGTTCTAAAATTCTTACCTCTGAAATTAAAAAACAATGGACAGGCGATTTCGATGGTTGCATCTCCGTGCCAGGCGGGCATACACTCCCTATGTTTTATGTATTTATTATGGTGCTTTTACAAATACAATACATAATACCTTTTCTTGGCAAAAATATTTTCTGCAGGTGTGTTGAAGTGTTGAACTAGAAAATATTTAATGGGCACAAAAAATACTTGATCGCCGAAATTTTTTAATTTTCAAATGAGAGAAAGAATAACAGTAAAAACAAGATTTAAAAGCACTTCAACAAAAGGATATTAAAACTAAATAAAAATTAAAAAAATCTACTTCAGCCGACTTCATGAGAGTTAAAAAGTCGTGCGTAATGCGTGACGACTAAATTTGATTCAATATCCAGGAAAAATGTGGATGGTTTTCAATCATGGAAAATGGTATTTTTTAAAAGTTTTTACACCATTCTGGAGGAAATCAACGATTTCCTCACTCAAATGAGGCGCCATTTTCTGAATCTGCGGGAAGTTTGCTATAAGTAAGTAAAATGATTTTAAAGGTACTAAAATGTTCCATTATTAAACATTCGATTCAGACTTGGGACGTGGATATACAGGGTAGCCCCTTAGTGTCCCTTTATTTACAGAAATAATTAAAAATATTAGATACGAAAATTGTAGGATATGTTGTAGCGCATATGGTAAAAATATTTTCAATTATACAGGGTGCTTCATAAAATCCTGGTGTGCGTTTCGTACCTTTTTTTTAATGGAATGGCCTGTATATTATTGCACATTTAGATTCTACATGAAATTCTAAATATATTTCATGAATAATGTCCTATATCTATCTCCAACTGTTTTCGAGATATTGACAGTTGAAAATCGGCCATTTATCCAATTTGACAACCTGTAAAATCTATACGACTAAAGATAGAGCAAAATGGTTTGCACTTTCCTATACTGGTTTTTTATAAGCTATCTTTGACATTAACTTTATATTTAACCAGAGGTTAAATTTAACTGAAATGTTTTAACTTCTGGTTAAATCTAAAATTAGTGTCAAAAAAGCAAAATAAGAAACTGCAAACTATTTTGCTCTTTTTTTAGCCGTTTAGATTTTACAGGCTGTCAAACTTGGTAACACAAATTAAGTTCGACCGCTCCATCATTAATTCCACAACAAATACCGATGTTAAGAACACTTTTTATTCACCAGATTTAGTTACTGAAAAGTGATTACTGAGTATTTAAGATACACATAAAATGCAGTTGAAACGCATGAAACACAACTAAGTAATGTTTTAAAAAATTGATAGGAATGACATTAACAATATTTTTCTATTTAATTATACTTTTAAACATGACGCAAGCCTACTTGCTAAAATCTTGGTTGAAGTTAGTATTGTTTTTTATTAAAAGTTAATTAAAACAAACGCTCTCTCCTATTTTCCCCTTGCATCTTTTACTTTACCCTTTACATAATATAACAAATTCAGGGTTTTTCAAAAATTCACATAAAGAAATAGAGATGTAAACATACGGTCGAACAAATCACAAAAAAGAAAATTGAAATATCGGAATCAACAAATCTTTGAGTCATCCTGTATAATTTGTTTTGTTTTCGAGTACCCTTATCGGCTTTACTTCATTTTATCATAATTGAATGACCACTGATGCTGATGAGTTACGTGTAACGTTAAAAATATACAGTTTTACAAAATTGTTTCTGTCTCTTTAACAAAAAGAGATAACAACGTTTCCCCATAAAGGTTTCTTGAGCAGAAGACTTGTTTTAGCTAAAAATGGAATTGAGAAGTAAGTTTCGTAATTCTACGTAAAACGCGCTCATTCAACTTTTTGAAAAAAATTCAAACGTTCTTTGAATGACCCCGTATATATCACCTAATAACTTTAAGTTACTTTGGACAACCATTTTTCAAAGATAATACAGCAACCTTTTGGCAGCTTCATGGCTTGTGAAGACCCGTTCGTTTTTAAGAAAGTTCTTAAAGTTTCAAAGTCACCTCAATTCGGTACGAAAAATCATTGTAGATTTATGGAAACAGGGTCTTACGGAAATATTGGAGAAACTATTGGAAAATCACGTGGGAGTATTCAGTATATTTTTAACCAATTTATAATTATTGTGCTCGCCTGGCAGTCGCTTGCAACCAACAGAATCACCTGTCGTTTTACATAGTTTCTTAAAATAGATCAATAAACATCCCCTATAAATTATAGCTTGGTTAAAGCACCATAAAAAATACATGAAATATAGGGAGTGTATGCCCGCCTGGCACGGAGATGCAACCATCGAAATCGCCTGTCCATTGTTTTTTAATTTCAGAGGTAAGAATTATAGAACATATTAAATTTATAGCTTTGTGGAAACAACATAATTTTTACTTTTTTTGCATCTTGAAAAATTAATTTATCAGTGACGCAACACGATATCGCGTGACAGGTCATTACCATTCCCATTAAGTACTATTTAATAATCTGTTAACAAATTTCTAGCCTTGATAAAACACCTTAGTCAATTTGGCTGCTAGCTCTTAGACTATTAGGTTTGTTCTAGCAGCGATTTAAACCCAAACCAAACCAAATCCAAGCCGTCCGAAGTTTGCGCATAGCGATTTAAGTGTCGCTTATATTGCAATGCGCAAACTCCGGATGGCTTGGTTTTGGTTTGAAATCGCTGCTAGAACAAACCTATTATAAATCATAAATTATTAAGAACTATGGTAGATGGCAAGGTTTGTAACTCGTTAATGTCAACCTCCTGGCAAAAATGTTATATTCGTAATGCCGGCCCTGCACAATTTAACAATCTTAATTATATTAAAACCTTACCTGTTAATTCGGTGGCTCTAAATCTCGATTTGTTCACTCTGCATGCTTGCATAAGATTTTATGAATGTTTGATTCATATTCATTTAATACAGGCTCAACATGAAAGTTAGGCGGATTCCAAAAAAATCAGAAGGATCAGTTTGAAGACAGAAAAAAAGCAATCATTCGACAATTTAGGGTACAAACTTGGCTAATATAGATGCTCCAAAGTCTCTATCTGACCCGACATTATCGTCTAATATAACTGTAATAGATCAAAATGTAATTTATAGATGTAGTGTTATATTAGACAAGATATCCGAAGGGGGTGTTGCGAAGGAACCTTACGGAAGACAGGAAAAACGGTTGAAGGCCCGTTGACAGAAGCGGCAATATTCAGACAGTTAGAGCAGAAGTCCTCAAAATTACTGAAGAGTTTTACACTGAACTTTATAGAAAAGAGGCGGAATCTGCAAATTCAAGGCAGATACCGAAGGTTCAGAATGCTGGATCGGAGGATATCTCAGACATAACCATCGACGAAATAACAGCTTCACTTTTGGAGATAAAAAATAGATATAGCTATCGAGGCGATCAAAAAAGGGGGCGAAGCTCTAATATACGCTATTTTAAAGCTCTTTAAGGCATGCATTTTTAAAGGTACACCTTCACAGTGGCACAATATCGTCATGCACAAGAAGGGCGACATCACGGACCTTAAAAACTACCGGCCCATCATAAGCTTTTATGAAAATAATAACAAGACTTACAAATAAGCTTGACAATTACCAACCGCAAGAACAAGCTGGCTTCCGTCGATGATATGGACCAAAAGGCCACCTACAAGTGATCAAAACCTTAACTGAGACATTCGTGGAGTACAATAAACCGCTAATCCTCATTTTTGTAGACTACGAGAAGGCGTTTGATACCATTGACCAACATAAAATGTTCCAGGCTCTTTCGGACTGCCGAATCGACCACGGATACACTGCTATTATTAAGAGTATTTATGAAACCTCAACAGCATGTGTTAGGCTCCATGAAGATACAGGCAAATTAAAATTCGAACGAGGAATTCACTAGGGTGACACCATATCGCCAAAACTATTTACAAATCTACTCGAATATATGCTGAAGGTGACAGACTGGAAAAACTTAGGAGTAAACATAGATGGAGAAGACTTGGATAATCTTACGTTCGCAGACGATATTGTCTTGATTTCAGATAGAATTGGTAAAGCTATACAGATGCTACAAGATCTAGAAAAGCATTAAAAAAGCCGGACTAAAGATCAATTCTTCAAAAACACAATTTATGACAAATCTGGTGATGAATGGTAATATCTCCTTGAGCTGATGCAACAGTTATCGTCGTACAAATATCTTGGACATGAAATTTGTGTAGGTCGATAGAATCGAACTGCTGAGTTTCAGAAAAGAATAGGTCTCTCCTGGACGGCGTTTGGGAACCTGAAGGATGTATTTAGGTCAGACATCCCGGTATGTCTGAAAAGAACAGTGTTTGACTAGTGTGCCCTGTCTGTTATGACATACGGAGCGGAAACACTTGCCTTGACTAAAAAATCCATCTATAAACTACAAGTGACACAACGAGCTATGAAGAGAGCTATATTGGGTATGTATTTAAGAGACAGGACCCAGAACAACGAAATAAGAAGAACAGGTGTAGCGGATGCCGTCAGGGAAATAACAGCATTGAAATGGAACTGGGCAGGATATATTGTGAGAACGACTGACAACAGATGGACCAAGAAAATCCTTGAGTGGAGGCCGAGACATGAAACTTACAGAAACAGAGGTCGACCACCGACAAGATAGACTGATGATATAGGGTGCACCAAGCACAACTGGATGCAGGCGGCGCAGTGTAGAGAAGAGTGGCACAGATTACGGGAGGCCTATGTTCAACAGTGGACGCGACAGGGCTAATGATGATGATGATATTATATTAAAAGTTTTAAACTGCAGCTGCCCAATTAGTTCATCCCTTTTTGGTCAATATGCATTAGAAACAACCGAGTTATATGTTAATCTTTATGCGTAGTACCCAACGCTCCTACAGTGCATATGGTATTAATGCACAGTAAGGAAGTGATTAAACAATTTTTGCTCGAAATAGGTCAGTTAGGAGAGGATGCTCAAGAATCTTGGTACAATACTACAGAGATCATAGCACGCGAAAAATATCTCGAAAACAGCAATGAAGATTTATTTAACTTACTTTTGACACCGTCTAAAGATAGAATATCTTTAGACGGTGCTTTTGGTATCCTCCGATCCTCTTATTTCCGGTTTGAGAGTTCTGCCTCTTAGGCAAGACACTTTACAGTAGAGATTTTATTAACCTACTGCTTCCACGTGAGCCTCCGTAATAATGCTCTTTCATAATACCATGTGTCATATTACGGCTTAACCTGAAAATGTAAAATACTAGATTTTTTACGTATTTAATGATTTCTAATTCCTAATTTTCTTACTTAAGTTGGCGACATATGGAGATCTATTTTATTTTTAGTTTTGGAAAGAAAGTTATTCTTCATAACAAGCTCTGCATGGTCTTAAACCTAAAATGAAACAAGCCAATCCTAAAATGTATCAATCATATACGAGGTATGTCAGTAAATATGAATTTGGTACAAAAGTAACGTACCTTTATTTTTGACATTATTGAAAATTGTAATTATTACAAGTTGTTCAGAATTAAAAGCCACGTTCAAGTATGCAATTACATCCATCTACCCTGAAAATTTTTTTCTTTTCTAATTTTCCAAATTTATCTACAGTATAATGTAACTACAAATTACCACCAAGTCATTTTCTGGACATTCCCTGCGTCAACAGTCGTTGCTGAAGAAATTATCTCATTCATTTTGCAAGGTGTAAACTTAGGTTATTATACTATCGTAAATAAATTTTGAAAATGTAGAAAACAAAACGTTTTTTAGGGTAGATGGATATGATTGCATACTTGAACGTGGCTTTTAATTCTGAATAACTTTTAATTGTTACAATTTTCAATATTGTCAAAAATAAAGGTACTTTACTCTTGTACCAAATTCATGCTTATTGGTAAACTTCGTATATGACTGATAAATTTTAAGATTGGATTGTTTTATGTTAGGTTTTAGACCATGCAGAACTTTTCATGGAGAATAACTTTTTTCTGTAAAACTGAAAATAAAATAGTTTTTATCCGATCGGACGAAAAACTATACCTTTCCGATGTATTTTCTCATTGCAAAAGTCATGATTCCAGTATACATGCAATAATTGTACGTACAATATTTCCGTCCTAGGCCGGGAATATAAAATTTCTGTCATATCTAAACACCTTGTTTGTCAGATCTGACGTTTATCAAAAGCAAGATTTAGCTGTGGTTTCCCTAGTTACGTAATAAACTCCAAGCTCGCTCGATTCAAAACTTGATATTATGTTTAGTTTAAATTTAAAACACCGTTTTTATTTAGAGTAATATTTGGCTCTATTTTTGTAAATACGTATTATAATGAATTCTGATCGGATAAAAAATAGTATGTGAAACTCGTAGGAAAAGCACATTCCTGGACTCCTGTCCACAACCGTCCAGTAATGTTTTGCTTTTCCTCCTAGTTACCCAATATACTATTTCCGTATGTCGCCAACTTAAGTAGATACACTGTAGCTGTACATACATATTTATTTTTGTTTGTTGCTTGTTTATTGTTTTACCTATGATACTATTACATATTAAGGGTGATATTACTTATGCGACAAAATAACCCAACTTTTCATTTTTCGACCTTCCGATGCCCGATTTTTGTAGTCGGCTATAAAAACGGCTGGTCGGCCTTTGGATCGTCAGTATTAAAAAAAAGAAGCGACGTGCGCGGACAAGCCAATAGTAAGAGCCTTGTATTAGTGTTTTCTCTGTGTTGAATAATGATAGTTGACTCCTGTAAACGTAGTATCACATCTGTGAACCGACGTACGCGACAGTACAAAAATGACTAAAGACCAGAAACGTGGCCATGTTAACCCCACGGATATTTTTTGCTATATGTGGTCAGTTTACCCCTAAATCGCAGAATGGGCCATCTAATAAAATGACCAAAATAGCTCATTATAAGTATTTTAGATGTGCTGTTGGCGATCAAGATCGGGACTGGGCTCCTCACATATGTTGTCAAATCTATGCAGTAAATCTAAGTAACTGATTAAATGGCAAACGCTCTTCTATGCCTTTTGCAGTTCCAATGATTTGACAAGGACCAACAAATCATTTTAACGACTGTTACATTTGCATGACAAAAGTGTCTGTTTTTTTCAAGAAAGAGCAAACATAATGTTAAATATGCGACAAAACCGGTTCTTCATGCAGAAGATTTACCGTTTCCAGCTCCCCCGGCAAATTGTGAGGAAGATTTAGAAATATATGATGATAAGGCAGAACCCGATAATGTATCAGAAAAGGACGATTCTTATTTTTCCGAAAGTGAAGAAAAATCACTCCATTTAATTAAACAAGCTAAATTAAATGATCTAGGTCGGGTCCTCCACGTGCCCAAAGGGCATGCTGAATTATTAGGTTCTAGAAAATGGAATTTACTAGCCACTGGATTCAAAGTTACAATATTTAAAAACCGTAACCAGGAGCAATCCTCGTTTTTTGCTATCAGGATAAAATGTGTGTTTGTGTTAATCCAAATAGTGTTATGGACAAATTAGGATTTTGCACATAACTCGGGCGGTGGTGCTTATTTATAGATGATTCTAAAATAAGTTTAAAAGCAGTCCTGCTCCATAATGGCAACAAAAGACCCTCTATTCCTCTTGCACATGCAGTTGACATAAAGGAAACATACGAAACATGTCACTTACTCTAAATTCTATAAAGTATGATACGTATAAGTGGCTTATATGTGGTGACCTAAAAGTCATTGGGCTATTGCCAGGGCTTCAGGGTCGATTTACGAAGTATTGCAGTTTTCTTTGTATTTGGGACAATAGAGCACCACAAAGTCATTACTAAGTAAAATAATGGCTTCCGAGAGATCAACATAGTTAACGTAAAGAATATACCTCTTGTTGAATCTAAAAAAAAAATCTGTTACCTCTATTACACATTAAACTGGGATTGATGACAAATTTCGTTAAACATTAGATTAAGAAGATGCGTTTAAATACCTTAAACAAATGTTTCCTAATTAACTGATGCCAAGTTTAAGGAAGGAATATTTGGTGGACCACAAATTAGAAAATTACTAAAGGATCAACAGTTTGATCAAAAATTAAGTGATGTTTAATTAGTTGCGTGGAATTCTTTTAAAAGAATTGTTTCGGAGTTTCTAGGAAGCAAAAGGTAGAAAACTACGAAAAACTTGTAGAAAAACTACTTGAAAGCTACTAAAAAATCGGCTGTCGTGTGTCTCTTAAAATACACTTCTTGCACTCTCACTTAAATTTTTTCCCAGAAAATTTGGGTGCCACTGGTGACGAGCAAGGAGAAAGGTTCCTCCAAGACTCTCTAACAATAGAGCAAAGCTACCAAGGCATATGGGATCCAGCAATGATGGGGGTTTATTGTTGGTTTCTTATGAGAGAAAGCTATCAGAAATATAAAGGAAAGTCAGCATTTACAAAAATGTTATGTAAAGAAGACTTATAATAAATGTATTTTCATGTATATTTGTGTAATAAATCCTGTTATCCTTAAAATATCTTGTTTTTTTTTTCTTGGTTTAAGTTTGAATGTATAAATATTATATAAAAATGTTTGTATAAAATAAAAATAACTGATATATTCTATAGCTCAAAATCTATACGTGTTGGAGAGTTTTGGTTGCTGAATTCGCAATGAGGATGCTTTAAACTTCCCCGTACAGGTATTATAACATCAGTCGCAAACTATTTTTTTTAGTTGTCGACTAATGATTAGATGTTTCTGAAGTTCGGAAGAAGATACTTCTTTGTAATTTCGGTTGTGGCGCTATCGTTTAAAACTATTTTTACTATTACGGTGTTGCCAGACTTTCCCGTGCCTGATATCAACTCTCTTAATTTAATTTTCTTTTACATTTTTGGAGTCTACGTAAAAAAAGTTTGATAGAAGCATCATACCCTATCCGTAAAGCTTTTGTTATTAGTCTAGGAGATAAAAACAAAAACAAATGAACTTTGATGAACTGGTACGTTCTGTAGCTGGTACCATACAGCTCTTTTACAGTTAAAAATAGGAAAATGCAAATCGTTTCCATCTTCAACTGTTTTCTCTCTGCACGTATCCAAAAAGCTCGATTTTCAATTCTTTCTTTCTTAAACTGATAACTTTACGAATAGGACATGATATATCAATTAGCAGATAAGATAATAATTTTACGTAGAAAACAAAAATGTAGACATTTACGGAGCGCTTTATTTAACTTAGGATAGATGATATCAAGTGCGGGCTAGGTAATTCAACCTAGACCAAAAAATCGATCCCTGGATATATCATGATTAATGTTTTTAATTTTGGGGATTGCATTTGCATAATAACCTCAATTATTTTTATATCACATACAGAGTTTATTGAACCATAAATAAATTTTATATTGGATCGTAATTAAACACTCACGGCCATAATTATTGAATTAACCAAAGACAATAATTTTTGTTCATCAATTTTTCGGGAACAGCCCAGTAGATTCTAACATTTTTTAAGTTATTAAATAGCCTAAAATTTTAAGATTATTTGTTAAGATTCGTATTTTTGTAGGTGCTATTATATTGGCCTTATCAGTAAACAGGTGCGTGAAATTTTAATCATAAACGGTAATTTATGAAAATGCAATGAAACGTAGAAATTACAAAGATGTTCTTAAACTTTTTTGGCATGTATATTTTTTGCTACGCTCTATATAATAAGAAATCCAAAACAATGGATTTGTTAAGATAAAATTTCAAGCTACAGGCCATTAAAAAAAAACACGTGTGCACTATGTGCGCATATCTGAAGTGAAACTTCTTAAACTTAAACACCGCCTTATACATATCATAAGGGATTTGGTTAAAAAGTGTATTTTTTTTTAATAAACCACTCAATTAACAAAAAGGGAAGGCCTAAATCAAAAATTACTAATTTTTGCTTACGAGAAATCAAATAATATACTAAGACAATGCATAGAAAACCATACATACAACATACATCCCCCAATTTTGTTTCGAATTATTGTTTCCTCACTTTACGTATATACGCATACGTTTAGCAGGAGATAAAATTAAAATACATATCGTGAATCTATGACATTCTCATATCTTTCGTTCTGCCAGCTCGTGTGTCGCGGCCAGCGGTGTGTCGTGGCCTACCTCTTGTCGTGTGTTGCGACCTTCAAATTTTACTCCCGGCGGGCGTAAGAAGTTTCACTTCAATAAGGTCAAACTACATAGAATCTACTGAGTCATTCCAGAAAAACTGATTATCAAATTACATTTTTTATTCAACAATTTTGTCCATAAGTGTATTTTGCGGAATAATAAATATCTTCTCATTTTTCACACAATGAGAATACGTTTTGTTATTCTACGGGATAGCGAAATTAATGTATCCCTAAAACTTAAATACTCAAATAAAATGAAAAATTGGGGCAAAATATGTTTATTTTTATAAACCACAAAGGAGAAATTGACATCTCGGAGAAAATAAAGCAAAAAGGATGTTGTATTTTTAAACGATATTTCACAGTCTACTTTGACCACAACTAGAATTTCAAAGAAGTGTTTATTACCATTCTCATACTTCCTTAACATAACTCCTTTTAATCACGATTAATGATTAGTAAAGATAAAATATATATAATATAGTTAAAACCTATTAAATGTTGTTTAAGGTGAACCAAAATACCAATCATGAATCAGTTGTACACTCGATTAGTCCGTAATTAAATATTACGATTATTTGGATAGTAGGTGGATTGATTAAGTATATGATTTTGTCCACCCCTGGCAATGAGACGTTATCCAGTAGAAACTGACAGTAATATATACATTTAAACTTACTCTTAGGCTACCCATCTCAGATTCAACAGCCAGATTTTTATCGATCGAATCCTACGAGTCCTACGCAGCAACAGTTATACGTCCCTCAACCCACTACGCGAACTTACCATCCCGCTATGAGAGGTGGGGTGGCGGTTTATCCTCCCTCCAGTCCTCAGATACATAGGAAATTAGGCGCTAGCATCGGTGCCGTCGGAGATAATAGGAGGAGGCCAATGTCATTTGTAAGGTGAGTAGACAGGTTATATATATATATATATA
>JAEQML010063436.1:0-23153 GCA_016904865.1 Pissodes strobi
AAAATATATGTAATAATAGGTTTTCAATAAACTTAGAGTAGGCAGCCATCAGCAAATTTGCTTTTAGGCAATGACTCTGTCCGCTTCTAGGCGAATCGGTCGCCGATACCAGTACGTCGTCTCCAGATCTCGTCATTCCATCATCACCCAAAATGTCGGACGCCGTGCTTAACCCCCCCAGTCCAGATTCCACGCCCATTCATCAGCTGATCAAACCCGAGCCCTCGCTGGATAAGGTCTCCAACCGGTTGGAGGAGTCTGGAGTATTCGACGGTGGTGGTGTAGCAGCAGCACTTGCAAGGGGAGAAGGGGGACCGGTTACCACTGCCAGTGTCATTCGGAGTTTAAGGAGCCAGAGCCCGCCTGCTTTAAGACCAGCACCTCCATTCAGTCCAACTCAACCGCCTCGCCCACACAGCTCGCCGGGCCGACCGGCTAATACCAGTCCTGTGATCAAACACACGCCTCTCTTGCTTCAACCCACCACACCGAGTCCACCTAGGAACCTCACACCTACCATGCTTATCGGTTCAGAATCCCCATCAGCTTCGAATTCATCTCTCCTACAAGCTAGACAAAGAGGAGTAATCATTAGTCAGCCCCAAGCCGCTTTAGTGCAGAACCAACTTTGGCTGAAGCACCAACGAATTAACGGAGTAAAGCCAGAACTGATAGGGGGCAGCTTCGGAACTACGTCTCCGACCCATATTCCGGATCTAAGATCTCCAGTAAGTCCCATGCCAAGAAGCAGTACCACCACCATGCCATCCCGACAAACACCTACAGTAATAATGGGGGAAGCTGGGGGAGTACGGACGATGATCTGGTCACAGCCCGCTCTTTGCAGTACCCCATCTTCCCCTACTGGCTTAGAACCCCCTTTGTTTCCTACAACGTCTACTTGGTCCCCTGGGGGAAGCTCCCTGACGAATCCAGAAGAAAGCGCAGCCCAAATGCTTTTGAACTTAGGACAAGATAACCGGTTAGGAAGGTTGCCGGTTAACAGATCTCTGATGTCTCCATCCCCATCTCAATCTGCCGCTAATTTTTCAGCGGCTCCTCTGAATATGGAGAGGCTTTGGGCCGGAGATCTCCGACAAATTCCTTTAAGTCAACAAACACAGGCTCTGAATCTCACTTCACCCACCGGCCTGGGGCCTCCGAATTTGTTTCCTGGCAGCTCAGATCTAAGGCTTATCGGGCTAGGACTAGGCGAATCAAGTACAAGTAGCGAATCGCAGGAACAGGGTGAAGAAGAAGAACAACCGATGATTTGTATGATTTGTGAAGATAAGGCGACGGGATTGCATTACGGAATCATAACATGTGAAGGGTGTAAGGGGTTCTTTAAAAGGACAGTTCAGAATCGAAGGGTGTACACATGTGTGGCGGACGGAAACTGTGAGATTACCAAGGCTCAGCGGAATAGGTGTCAGTACTGCCGGTTCAAGAAATGTATAGAGCAAGGAATGGTTTTGCAAGGTAAATTTCCTATATTGTATTTAATTTAGGTTCTGTTCGGTCTACTGGTAAAAATTCAAATTTCCTTTTGTACCAAAGTTTCATTCTTTTTTCTAGAGCAAACGCTCTAATGACTAGAAGAATTATATTAGACGTTTGTTTTATTAAAATTGTTAACATAATTTAATTTTCTGATACTAGAATCAAGCATTAACTTAGCTATTAAAATATTAATACTAATAAGTATCCAAAATGATGATTTGTGCATTTCCTTTTGAAGCGATAACTCAATTGGTTAAGCTCTTGAATGCTTGTTTTTAATTTCAATAACATTAATTAGAAGATATAGCAGTCATAGCCAAATGTGTTGTGACACATCATGTTTGTCAAAAGTGGCTCCAAATGGCCAAGCAACTACAATTTCATGGAACACTAATTTTTACATAATATTATAATATGACTTAATAAAGAAGTGTTTTGTCAGTTCCTTGTCAATTGACCAGATCTAAAACAATGATAAGTATTGAGCAAAGCTAGCTCAAATTAATCCAAAATGCCTTAGTTTAATTTGACCTCTTGCCAATTTTTCGATCTCTGTGTCTGCCACACCCAAATTTTCTAGGTGGTAACAATTAATTTTTTTCAAATCTAAAAAATATTTTATAATTTTAGGATAAATGCGTTTTAAACTCTATTGCTACTGTGAATTTTGTTGCAACTCAAAATTTGCCAAGAGTACTACTAGTCAGTTTCTCAGATGAACGTTTTTTTTTTCAATTTTGTAGAATCTATCAAATATGTCGAAAACGTCATAGTTGGAATAATTTTTGACAAAATCTTAATTTGCAATTTATTCCAATAGTTTTTCGTATTCCAGCGGTGCGGGAAGACCGGATGCCAGGGGGCAGGAATAGCGGGGCTGTATATAATTTGTACAAAGTGAAATACAAGAAGCATAAAAAGCCGACCAAAACAGTGATGAAGAACCAAGAGAAAAGTATACAACAATTCAAGGCGGAGCAACAGCAACAGCAACAACAGCAGCAACTGCCTGCTGGAATACCCTCAAACTTAGGTAAATATAATAATAATTTGACAGCATTCATCAAAATTAAAGTTATAAGTACCTACAAACACTACAAGTATTAAATTACATTTATTTAGTGTACAAAACTTTTCGAAAATTTTTTTTGGTCTTCGTCAGATGTTGGTTAACTTCAGCTGTCGAATGAGTTTATGAAACCATGAAAGACTTAAACACATTTAAATGTCATAATATTAACTACGAATGTATTTAAAGAAATAAAACATCAATGCGAGTACCATTTTAAATATCGGTGGCGTTATATTTGTTATGATAAAATATATAGGTGTACGTCAATGCGTGATTTGTTTGCCGGGTGGATCACAGATCTGGTGCTTTTCCACTTCTCCAAGGCATTTGACATCATTAATCCTGCTCTGCAGTGCTCTTAGATTCGGCATTATGTGACGAGACAGGGATTGAAATAAATTGCTCGTCAAAGAACATGAAGAAAATAGCATCATATTAAAATTACTACAATTTGAAAGTTGAATTGGAAGATTTTGATAACTTCTCAGATCCTGAAAGATCGTTGTTTCATTGAGATTTCACGTCAAAGTATCGCTTTGTGCTAACAAGGATATTTGGATATTATGCAGCAGAATAAACTAGTCCAAAAATTGATAATTAAAGCCTTTTGACCAAAAATATCAGTTTTTTTCTCGATGACCATTTCGTGGCCAGGCAACGTCTCTATCATTTTCTAATTAGTTGCCAATCATTCAGATTGTTGAAATACAACTTAAAGGATCGTCCACATAAAGCGAGAATTGTTCAAGAAATTTTGAGAGGGAATAACATTGAGCGGATAAAGTGGCCTCCTAGAGCTCCCGATTTAAACGTCATAGAGCATGTGTGGAGTAAAATAAAATGAAGGTTAAATCAAAGGGAATATGAGTGTAATAGCTTGGACAACTCAACGAATGCAATTAAAGCATAGTGGGAAGCTGTTCCCCAAGGCATGATTGCGAATTTGGTGAGCAGCATGCCAAGGAGGGCAACAGATATGCAGTGAGTCAGATGTGTGAAGCAAGATGGCAACGACTGAAACAACGCATGATTTGAGAGAGTCCCGAAAAAGTGCGAAAAATAGTAAATCGGTGTGTACCTATTCACTGTAAAAAAAAGTTGCGAGAACCCAGTGCAATGTGTAAAATGTACCAAAAACTTTCATCCTTCCTGTTTGAGGCAGGCTGCTGCTAAAAAATCGGCAATTTGTATCCACCAAACGTCGCATTCCGTGACGGCTGCCATTGCCGATGAATCTGGTAAAGCTGAAGAGAAAGATTTGATCATTGCTAATCTACAAGAAAAACTAAGAAGTCTGGAAGAGAGATACCGTCTGCTAAAAGAAAAAGTGGATTATATGTGGAAAAATCGGGAAACAATGGTAAATCCTGAAAAATACAAAGGTAAACAACAACAAACATTCCCTCCCCTTCACCCGCATTTGAGCATCAGTCCTACCAACATTAACAAGAAATCAGCTGTTCACTTAGTTCCAAAACAGTCAACAGGTGGCCACACCAAAAATATTAGCAACAGTAGCAACCGCAAAACGGAAAACGCTGATCAACTCATGGAGACAGACCTTAACGAAATATCAAACGACAATTCCGAGAGGGAAGGCCAAGAGAAAAACGAGAGAGAGAAGATTGAAAATCACGTAAATGTCATAAACATTGATGACGATGATGTTTTCATAAATAGTGGCCCCTTAAGCAAGGAAAATGAGGGAAAATCAAGCCACCTTTACAAAAACCAGGAAGATATTGATGCCGAATCAGGTTGGAATCTGGTAACCAGGAGAAGAAGACAAAATCATGTACAGGAAAAACGACCCAAGCCATTGTTGGGTACAAATGAATGCATCCCCGGCCTCAAAATCGCCCAAAAAAAGGGCTACATATTTCTTTCAGGATTTGCTCCTGAAGTTGAGGCACATGCAATTCTGAATTTCCTTAAATCACAACATTTGGATGAGGGGTGTAGATGTGAAAAAATTAAAACTCTACACAACAAAAGAAGCTCTTTTAAATTAGAGGTTCCTGATGAAAAGGAGGCAAGTTATCTTGAGGCTAGCCTTTGGCCCAGGGTAGCTATTGTAAATCATTTTTTAAACCTTCAAAGCCGCAGCAAAAGAGGAAACTCCAGAGCTCGGGTCCACATCAAGAACAAGGGTCAAATGAACCAGCCGTCAAACCAAATAGAGTGAGTCTACTACATTATAATGTTCGTTCCATTCGCCAAAAAATAGACTATTTTGAAGCAGGAGTGGTCGACAAATCACTCTCACTGATAGGTCTCACAGAACACTGGCTCTGTGAGCATGAATTGCGTTCCTTTAATTTAGCAGGGTACCAATTGGGAGCCTATTCAACACGAACTTCTTGCAAGGGAGGAGGTACATTAATTTTAGTTAATAATAGTTTTAATTTTGTTGAAGTAAATACACTCTCTGAATTTTACCAAGAAAAACACATTGAATTTTGTTGTATATATTTAAATTCATTAGAGTTTTATGTAATTGTTCTTTATAGATCACCATCTGGTAACTTTGACATTTTTCTGGAGGCAGTGGAAAACATCATAGAAAAACTTGAACAAAATAAGAAATTTGTTTTGGCGGGGGTTTTTAATGTCTCTTTTTGGACTGATCAGAGAGAAGCTAATGATCTCTGTGATCTGTTGGCTAGTCTGGGATTTAAGGCATCAATTTTTAACAACACTAGAGGTGCTGCTTGCTTAGACAATGTTTTCATAGATTTTTCATTAGATTCCATTCATTCTGAGGTTGTTGATCTTTGCCTTTCAGATCATTTGGGACAGGTCTTATATTTTGAGACAAGTTCTAACTCTAGTTGTCAGGGTAAGTCCGAACCTATACACTCTGACCGTAGCCCTGAGAATGTAATATAATCATTTCTAGACCCTGATTTTTTGAATGCTCTGTGGGCTTGCTTCTTGGAAACAATTAAGTTTTTAAGAGCTGGAGAAAACCATCTCGGAAAGTTCTCTCGAGTTACTCTTTTTTGTGGTACAACAAGATGTATCACTGAATAGAGCACATCATAAAAAACGTTTATCATATTATCAAGAGAAGCCTGTTTGTCTATTATGCTAAAATTTGCCGAACTATAATCATAGTAATATCCATCCTTATGTCCACCTGAATGGTTGGTATGGCTGCTTGATGTCTTCATGGATACAATAAGCGGTGGATGGTAATTGTCTGGTAGAATCAGTGCATCATCTGCCTCGATGACAGCTGTGGTCAAAGCATAAAAATGCCAAAAATTCACCAAATGAGTCGAAAAAAACTTAGTTGAGTACCTCAATGTGTCTAGAATACGATTACATTATAGAAAATTCGTCAAAAATATATTGTCCATTTTTTTGACCACTGTGTGTGAGTGAGGACCAAAAAAACACGTTTGCGGCAAAAGTTGCGTAAAACTGTCAATTTTCAATTATTTGGTGGAAATTGGGCAATTCCAAATTTGATGCCTTCTCAACATGTGTACAAAGTTACAGGTCTGCATGTCTTTTCCAAATTTTAAAATTCCCGCGACAAAAGTTCCGTTACACGCACTCCGCGTGATTCAAAAATCATTTATACAGTGCATTTCTTTGTTGCACCCCCCTCTCCTTTCTCCTTACTTTTTGAAGGGATTGGTATAAGAAATTTTGGAGGACTTAAAAAACTTTATTTTGGGACAGAAATTACAGTTAAAAATGTCAAATTGACAGATGGGTGCCCTTTGTCTCCATCAATAGGTATCCAGAAAATATGCATTTTTTGGTCTGGCATATATATCTTCTCCTATTTCAAGTTTTCTTATAAATGACAAAAAAAAACATGTTTTGGCGAACAAAAAAGAAATTTATCACTAAGATGGGACTTGGCTTAGAATTGATTTTCTAATTTTTTTTACAGTAAACTTTCCTGTCTGTTTTTTTGTGCCCCTTTCGATAGACAGTTTTTTTCCAAAAATTTTATTTTTAGACATTTCCGGTAATCCGGGCAAATCCCATGAGAATTAAAAAAAATTTCCCCCTCGGGAAACCATGGCAGATTTCATTACAGGTCCTATTTCATTTGAAAGCCAACAAAAAAAAATGCGTACATTCTCTCATAGTTCATCGCGAATTTCGTGTTCATGGTACTAATCAAAAAAACGAAAAAAAAAACAACTTTTTGGTATAAGCGCTTCTGGTGGCGAGTAAATTATCCGTTAAAAATATCTGTGTATGAATTTCCGAACTATTTTTGCCTTTTCTTTCGATTGGTGCCTTGGTTTTTACGATTGGAATGATACTTGCTGAGATATAGCATTTTTACCGTGGAAAAATCCGGAAAACCCGGTTTTTCCTAATTTAGAAAACTTTGATCAACAGCTACATTTTATTTTAAATTTTTTTTTTAATGCATAGCATCAAAATACATAAGATCTACTTTGTTTGATCTAATTACAATCTAATGTAAGCTCGTAATTTAATTAGACTAAAATCGACACCTCCACGTTAGATCTCAATGAAACGATCTTTAAGGATCTGAAAAGCTCATAAAAATCCTTCAATATATTTTCAAACTATAGCAATTTAAAAATGGTGCAAACATATTTTTTTTGAGGAGCAGTTTATTTCTACTGGTCAATAGCAGCTGGAATTTTCCATTCATATTTAAAATCACCAGAGCAACTGCACATTATACTTGTTAAGTTCTAGCTTTTGCCTGCAAGAATATCATGAGGAACTCGCAGTAAATGAAGAGCTTTCGCGGAGAATTGTCTTCTGGGAGTAGCAAACTTTGATACAACCCAAGAAAGAACCTGGCTGAAAATCTGGTACCTACCTCTCTCAGTTAAATCAAAGTAATTTTGTTTGTGGCCCTTTTCAACGGGTATGGTTAGAATTCAAAAGTTCAGATTTTATGGAGGAAAATTTTGAGTTGGGCTTGAGGAAATATTTGATCATTTTTCCTCAATGGTGTCAAAGAACAATGCACTTATAGCTTTAAGTTTGGTTTAAGCATAAATAATGGCAATGCATAAATATTTTTTACTTGAACTTAACGTAGGATACTTATACCTTTATGCATCATCGTTCTTCAACCGTTGTTAATGATTGAAATGACGTGACCAATAACCAGTCTAAAAACCCAATAAGTATGCTAAATAATATTAATTATTTCTTGCAGTAAACGGCACCATACTGAAAACAGCTTTAACCAATCCCAGCGAAGTAATACGGCTGCGACAACGGCTGGACAGTGCGGTATCCAGCTCGCGGGATCGTAACTTCTCCGTGGAGTACGCCCTGTCCATGATCAAAACCCTGATCGACTGTGATGAGTTCCAAGACATAGCAACGTTGCGAAATCTGGACGAACTGCTGGATCATAATACGGACCTCAGCGAGAAACTGTGTAACATAGGCGATTCGATAGTTTATAAATTGGTGCAATGGACAAAAAGGTAACGTTGTGGAGAAATTACATATTCAGATTGCCGACGGTAATTATTTGAATTTTCAATGGAAAGAGCATTTCAAGCACCTTTCTATTTCGTTATCATGGAAAGAATTAGAGTTCACTATTTTCCATACCTACTTCATCTTTCATTACGCCTTCTGAGTAGTCAGTACTACTAGCTTTTAGCCAATGATTCGTTTCCTGTCTTGTCCAACTTGGGTAAGACACTTCTTCAAATTATTTGAAGTTATAACTTACGTTATGCCATATTATTATTAAAGATGAGATTAATACAGAACAGTCTCAGCGTCCATGTTTTCATGATAATCGCTTCCACCAATGTTACTTTCGAAAGTGAAACTTGCATTTTCCATAAATTTATTCTCATTTCTTGCATCCGCAATTAAATATCCATCTCCGTCTGCTATTTTTTACTTTTAAACCTTGTAGCAATCGTTGCATCTTCCCATGTTCCACTGCCATCTTTCTTGTTCTATTGTCTGCAAAGCTTCAGGGTGGAGGTGTGATTTCTATATGAATAGATGGTAATTGACTGTTATTACTTCTATATCAAACAGCAATTTTGTGAAACATTACATTCCTCTATGCATTAATTTCAAGGAGTCATCGTATCAGCACATATATGGACTTTCTTCAGCCTGTAAGTAGTTATTTCTGAAAAGTTATATATTAAGAATGATATGCGAGCTGAACTGGGAAGGAAAATTACTTTTCGATATTTGGAAAAAAATTCAGTTTTAGGCATAAATGTTTTAATGCAGGGCTCCAAGATCCAATGTATTTCAGTAAATTTTGAAATTTGGAGAAAGTGAAGAATCAAGCGGTTTGAAATTGGACATATTATTTACCTGCCGCTAAATTGTAAGGGCCCTACGTTTGTGAGGGAGAAAAAGATTAATTCTAATTAATCACGGTCTTTGTCAATTAATTCAGAAATTATAAATGTTTAAACAATTATTAGCCATTAGTAGTAATCCAGTAATATATTCATTCGCATTTTAGCTGGATTTTCGAACTGATCTTCGTACGTATCTTCTTTCTCCTTCCAACGCTTGGAGCTTTTATGGAGCTACCCTAAAAATCCGTTTCAAATATTAATCAGCACATTTAGGTGATAAAAAGCTGTCTAAAATTGCAATAGAAAAGCCAGAGTCAGTATTTAAAAAATAGAGTTGATGATGGGGATCTAAAAATAAAACGACGATTAAAGAAGTGTACTAACTATATAAAACGGACTAATGAAAACATTAAGGGTGTTATATATGGTATATAATATTAAAATCTGTCTTTAAAAAAAATCCACTGGGTTAGGTATTTCTTTATATTTTTTGGGTCAAATGCTTAATTGGGCGAGTAGGCCAGCCAATATCGATATAAAAAAAGACAAACGTCACAAACGCGCATGTATCTAGGATTTTTTTTTATATATTGTTAGGACTCGTGAGAGTAATTTATACCCAAGTTTGCAACCCTGAAAACCCTGTGCTACTCCCTACTTTGATGTATCTATTTTTCCTAATCGATAAAATTTGAAGTAACCAACCCAAACTAATCTAATGGTGGGCAGATGGGCTCATTTTAATGATTCAAATCGATCCCATGACCCAAATCACATTTGGGAGCCAAAACACCAAGTGGACTACCAGCCTATCTCTATCTGACCCTTTACGTCGGTCGGTCCAAATACGACCACACGAAAGAGTCGAGAGTCATGCAAATAAATACGAGACGAGGGAGCCAAAACACCGAGTCGACTCCCGGCCTATCTCTACGACCCGTCGAACCAAACCAAACGCGAACATACGAAAGAGTCGAGAGTCATGCAAATAATATCGAGTCGAGCAGCTCAGTGACTACCTTAAACGAGTTGACTCTTCGAGTTAACTCACTCTCGAGTTACCCACCTCTACACCGTGGTGCTGAAAAAACGTCAAAATTTTGGCACTTTTTTTACTTTTTTCAAAAAAACTAACCTAAGGAAGCGTTTTTCGGTTCTCTTTGTTCTATAATATATTTTTGTACGGGAAACTAGCTACAATATGAGCCCAACTTGAGCTCTTTACGTCCATTGGTTGGGGAGATACAGCCAGTCAAAAATGGACAAGTTTTCCAAAAAAGTGAAAGTTTATGGAAGTTTATCGGTTTTCCAAGACATGTACCGGCAAAATTAATGATCCTGAAGAGAAGTAATGAGGAAAGGATTTGTAAAGAATTGGATCAGCTACAGTTTGGTTCTAAAGTGATGCTTCTGGACGCCATAGTTTCCTCAAAAACGAAAAAAATAGTGAAACGTCGTAGTTTTTGACCAGTTAATATCGACAAAAAAAGCGGAACACTATAAACGCGCATGCATCAAGGTTTTTTTTAATTTGTTGGTAGGAACCCTGAGGGTAATTTATATCCACGTGTGCAACCCTGAAAAACGTGTGCTACTCCCGTGGTGCCCAATGCGGGGCGTGCGCGCGGGGATGCTGCATTCCATCACTCCTCGAGTTCTCTTTGAACCTGTTACACCGCAGTCGCTTTGTTGAAATCATTAAGTACGAACCTCAGTAAAATAAAAGCTTATAATTTACACTGCTACTTGACTCAAGAACTGGTAGCGGAAGAAGTGAAACAAATAATTGTTGAAAACACCTTTGGTAAAGTGACATTCAAACGAAAGGATAAAGTAAAGACCTTGGCATCAGTCACCACCTCTATGAAAGTATTTAACAGAAGGGTTGATGTTGATACTCTCACCATAGTCCAGAGGGTCTGCGTGACAAAACAATCAGATGAACTACTGAAGCAGCATTTTGAGTATGAGCTGGCACCTTATCCGTTGTCCTTGTTCACTGAAGAAGGAATGCGCAAGGAGACAAAATCTTTCTATTCAGCATTTACGCCGCTCCCTGAAAATATAATCCCAGCAGACAGAGCATTTATAGTGGTCGATGGTGGTTACCTGCTGCATAAGGTGATCTGGCATCGAAATGATTCAGTTAGAGCCGTTGTGGCAGGATATTCCACTTTGGAAAAAACGTAGCTGTGGTGTTCGATGGATACCCACAAGATGCAGCTATGAGGAGTACTAAATCAGCTTCTCTCTCCTGCAGTGACATTTTGTTTAATGAATCAACACCCATTAAAGTGCCTCAGGCAAAACTACTCTCAAACGAATCCAACAAACGCCGCCTGATCACCATGATACATACAGAATTCTAGAGGCAGGGCATCGAGGTACATCAGTCTGAAGAAGATGCTGATGCTGATATAGCGAGGACTGCCCTTTGCAAGAGCTCATCGTTCGAGCAAGTTTTTATAATTGGGGAGGATGTCGACCTACTGGTCTTCCTAAATGGCTTAAACTCTGGACAGACAAACGAGTACTTTCAGAAAGGCGGCAGAGGTGGGTCAGAATGCACTCAATATCCCGCAAATTCCATCACATGTGGAGAAATGCCGCATCCAAGGGGGAGAGTTTTATTACTGCATGCCATCAGTGGCTGTGACACCACCTCTACCCTCTTTTGGCAAGGCAAGATGAAGTGGTGCAACGTCCTGAAAAAAGCCCCCACTGGATAGAGCTCGCCAATATTTTTCTTAATCCAAACTCCAATCAAGAAGAAGTAGGAAATGCTGACGAAAAGATCCTCATGAATCTCTACGGAGCAGATGAGGGAACGCTGAACTCCCTGCGATACACTGCATTTGTAAAATCGGCAGCAACGGCCAAAGGCAACCTTGCCCGCCTCCCTACCATATCAGAGGCTGCAAAATATCATTCTTGGAGGAGCTATCACCAGGTGCAAAAATGGTTGGGGATAGACAAAAACCCGTGTGACTGGGGATGGGTCACCAGCGAGCAAGGTCTCATGCCTGTCAGAATATGCGCAGAGCCGGCTCCTCAGACCTTGCTTAAAATTGTGGCTTGTAGATGCAAAAAAGGGTGCCTAGGATCGTGCACTTGCAGAAAGGCAGGGCTCAAGTGCTCTATCATATGCTCTTTTTGCCAAGTGTGAAGTTGTAGTAACGTCATATCTATCGTCCTGGACGAGGATGACGACGAAAAAGTGGACGACCCAATAACATATGACGACCCGCCTCCACCTCCAGAAAGCGTCGTCCCTTCTTCGCCTCCCATCACTGATCCAGACTGGATGGGACTCGGTCCTTCCAAAAGGACGAAATTCCAAACTCCTACGGAGTTTGTGCTTGCCTATCCTAGTTCACATTTATGTTTACGTTGTTTATTTCATTTTTACGTTCATTTGTTCACTGTATGTTCATATGAAGCTATTTATTATATATAAAGCGTTAATTTAACATGTTTCTACGTTTTTTTTTTAAAGAAATATGAACCAAAATTATTCATTACATTGTCTTCATTATTTTCCTAAACTTGGATGTTTCTCGTTTTTGAGGAAACTACGGCGTACAGAAGCATCAATTTGAAGCTGATCCAATTCTTTACAAATCCTTTCCTCATGACTTCTCTTCAGGATCATTACTTTTGCCGGTACATGTCTTGGAATATGGCCCTACCGATAAATTTTCACTTTTTTGGAAAACTTGTCCATTTTTGACTGGCTGTATCTCCCCAACCAATGGACGTAAAGAGCTCAAGTTGGGCTCATATTGTAGCTAGTTTCCCGTAAAAAAATATATTATAGAACAAAGATAACCGAAAAAAGCTTCCTTAGGTTAGTTTTTTTTTAAGTAAAAAAGTGCCAAAATTTTGACGTTTTTTGAGCACCACGGGAGTAGCACAGGGTCTGCAGGGTTGCAAACTTGGGTATAAATTACTCTCACGAGTCCTAACAATATATAAAAAAATCGTAGATACATGCGCGTTTGCGACCTTCGATGTTTATATTGACTGGCCTAGATATCAATTTAGGTTCAGCGCTCGCCCAACCGCGCTCACCCCTGGCGACGCCACTGCATTTCTGATGAGCAGATATTTTTTAATTCGATTAATGAAAAGATATTTTAATTTATCAGAATCTTAATAAATGAACATCAGAACTAATGAAGATCCCAGCAATTTTAACATTTCCACTATGTTTGAATGCCTGCAATTATTGTTATCTCGATAAATCAGGATCATGACAATTGATTGTTTCTTTCGGGATATTAGTATTGTCAGGATTTTGATTTATTCGGCTTAATAATGTAGAGGATGTTTATTGCAGTTTTGATTTATTTATCTTGGGATTTTCATTGTCGTAAAATCGTTTAACTTGCGTGTAGTAGTTCACCTGTGTATGTTCAAAATCTCGAGAATATCAAAATCCTGACTATATCAAAATACAGATATTTAAAAATCGATGCACGTTCTTCTAAGTCTCTTTCTAGGGACGCGTTCGTACATTTTTATATTTAGCAATGCAAGCATGCAATATCTTATTTTTAGATCATGCTAGGATTAGCATCGCTTCCTAAAATGTTTGAGTTAGTTTGGGATTAATTTCAATTATTTTATGTTAGTTGAATTAGTTTTATTCTAATATAGTTAGGAATTTAACCATTTTAATTTTGACGGTCGGACTATTAATATACAGATTTTTTTTAAGTGTACCCTAATTTACAATATCTTTACAGATTACCTTTTTACCTGGAGCTTCCCGTAGAAGTTCACACGCGACTGCTGACGCACAAATGGCACGAACTGCTTGTGCTCACCACGTCAGCCTACCAAGCCATCCAAAAAGCCGCCAGTGAGCAACACGTGCAGACTCCCACCACTTTTATTGAGCCGGATTTCAATCAGGAGGTAAGCCATAATCGTATATGAATGATAGGTATACAATATAAAATGTTTGCTTCTCATTATGGAAAAATATTATAGTTACCAAGTCGGAAACAAAGCCATACAATTGAAGATCGATGAGAGTACAGCGTGTCCCATTTTCGTGTGTTTTACGGGGTTTCTCGCTTATGAGTAGAGATACAAGGATGCGGTTTTCGCAATAGTTGGCTACTTTTTTGTGAAACTAAAAATGCCACATACAGTTTTTTCCTAGCCCTCTTAGTTTCTAAGATACAGGGCGAAATTGAAAACGTTGCATTTTTGGACCCCCCTCGTATCTCAGTTAGTGTTTATTTTATCGGAAAAGTAAAAAATGATTCTTATGCATTTTTTATGTAGATTCCAGTGGTGTAGTTAGATTTTTTTCAAGTTTTTCAGTTTTTGAGATATTGACTAAAGTTGCTTTTTCTTAAATGGAACACCCTGTATATTATTTTTTATATTATCTACCTCGTTGTGGGCTTTCTAAAAATATAATATGGTCTATACTTATTTTCATAAATACAATTAAAAAATGCATTTTTTACTTTTTAACATGTGTTTTATGGGGTTCCTCGCTTATGAGTGGAGATAAAAAGATGCGGTCTGCGCAATAGTTTGCTACTTTTTGATGAAATGAAAGATGCCATAATTACATTTCTCGTGGCTCTCTTAGTTTCTGAGCTACGGGGTGATTTTGAAAATTTGCCGTTTTCAAGCACCCCCTGTATCTCGGTTATTTAAAAAGTTATTGTAAATGCAAAAACAGTTTTATATAGATTTGTTTACCGCAAAATCTAGTGGCGTACTTGTTTTTGATATGTAAAGATCTTACGCGGCGGTATGAGGGTAAATTTCGGGAAATGTGTGGACGGAAATGGGGGGACGGAAATGCGGGGACGGAATTTGTAAACCAATGGATTATAACCCGTGCGCTTTGAGAAGCAAGCTAATCCAGGACGGCCGTGAAGGATTTTTATACAATTTTGCCATTTAAAATCGTTTTTAAACGGATTTTAGACGACAAAAAAGCATATTATTATTTTAAATTAAATGAACTGTCAAAAGTATTATTCAGATGCCCAGACGTTTAAAACAATATTCAGTCATGGCCCTCTTCTAAAATTTGCAAAGTTTGGTTATTGACTTTCCCAAATCAAAGATGACTGACTAGCTGGTAGTGAATAAGCTGTGTCTATAGGTTGATGTTATTCTTGGTGGCATTAGATTTTTTTTAAATACCTACTAATAAGGGAAATATTCTTTATTTAGGACGTTTATGTGATTTAGGTTGTTCATTACTCCTTATCTCTATATACAAAAAATAAGTTTTCTTCCATATCGTTTCGTGGTGTAGTAGTTATCACGTGTGGCTAACACGCGGAAAGTCTATAATGTCACCATCGGTTTTCAAATTGCGTCCCCACTTTTCCGTCCCCCCATTTCCGTCCACACATTTCTCGAGATTTACCCTCATACCTCCGCGTAAGATGTTTACACATCAAAAACAAGTACGCCACTAGATTCTACGGTAAAAAAATCTATATATACCGTTTTTTGCATTTACAATAACTTTTTAAATATCCGAGATACAGGGGGTGCTTGAAAACGACAAATTTTCAAAATCACCCCGTAGCTCAGAAACTAAGAGAGCCACGAGAAATGTAATTATGGCATCTTTCATTTCATCAAAAAGTAGCAAACTATTGAGTAAACCGCATCTTTTTATCTCCACTCATAAGCGAGGAACCCCATAAAACACATGTTAAAAAGTAAAAAATGCATTTTTTAATTGTATTTATGAAAATAAGTATAAACTATATTATATTTTTAGAAAGCCCACAATGAGGTAATTAATATAAAAAAATAATAAACAGGGTGTTCTGTTTAAGAAAAAACAACTTTAGTCAATATCTCAAAAACTGAAAAACTTGAAAAAAATCTAACTACACCACTGGAATCTACGTAAAAAAATGCAGAAGAAACATTTTTTACCTTTCCGATAAGATAAACAATAACTGAGATACGAGGGGGGTCCAAAAATGCAACGTTTTCAATTTCGCCCTGTATCTTAGAAACTAAGAGGGCTCGGAAAAATCTGTATGTGACATTTTTAGTTTCACAAAAAAGTAGCCAACTATTGCGAAAACTGCATCCTTGTATCTCTAGTCATAAGCGAGAAACCCCGTAAAACACACGAAAATGGGACACCCTGTACAGCCGAGAAAGTATGAATACGGTCGTTAGATTTTAAGCTAACTTATATTATACATTCAGACCTTAAAGTTTGAATTTTAAATTCGTTTGGAACCAAATCGCATCGCGCCCCCCTGGTACTCAGCAGATTGCTTGCAAAAGTACTTGTAATGAATCATAGACATCGCACACATCGAATGAGAGATAAGCATAGTGAGATCCTTTGGAGGCTCATATAAACCTCAAATTAATTTAACGCTCTCAATATGGATCCTCAAAAACTATTCGGCCACTTAATCATATGTGGCCTAAATCGAATATTTCAAACCACAAATCCATTCCAAAGCTTTGAAGAAGTCCATATATATTGAATCCGCTTGAACTCTATTCTCCAAAGACTCCATATAAGTCAATTTCGAAGTGCCAAGTTGTCAGTTGTTGATTTTTGGCTGCAGAGTTCAAATCGGTTAGTAATTATTGTTCCTATACATAATCAACTTAGCTGGTTATGATTATATAAAAGTATGATGAAAACTACGGATCACCTGACTTAAATTGGGATGTGTCTCCACGGCTCTGGAAGAATTCCAGCAAATAAGGACTTAATAAAATGTATATACAGTGCTTGTAAATATTATAAATACAATTTTAAAAAAATAGGTTTGGTATGTCATATAAATTTGTCGGTATTTATAGTTAGTTTTGATGTATTTGTGACAAGTAATGTCGGAATAAATTAAATAATTATGCTTAAAATTAGAATATTGACGCTAAAATGTACTAGATTAATTTTGTATCCCTGTATTATATTGTTATTATACTTTATGCTTATTTTGTAACTAAATAACTGCAAATTTAGCAAATTTATTTCGAGAAAAACGTTAAAAGATCAAACCTTTTTGTTGCCTTATAATTCTTCATTAATTTTTTTAAGCTTCACTATAGACAATACCGGCAAATTTATATGACGTTTTTTTATACAGCTGTCATTGCTCTATCGACTTCCGATTTTTAATTACGACAAAATCTACACTTTTCCTTTTTATTTATACCAGGTCGCGTGAAAGACAGAATATGGTTATGTAACTAAAACGTGAAGGCAATGTGTCATTATTTATGTTTATGCAAATTTAGTCGTTGATTCAACTTTCGGTTAGTTTCACTTATTCTCAACTTATTTTAGTCATTTGGAGCGGTTCCGATATGTTTTAATCAATTTTAATAGATTTGGTTAGCTTGGGTTAGTCGTCCAATCAACTTTCGGTTAGTTTCACTTAGTCTCAACTTATTTTAGTCATTAACCGGTTCCGATACGTTATAATCAATTTTGATAGATTTGGTTAGTTTGGGTTAGTACTCCAATCAACTTTCGGTTAGTTTCACTTAGTCTCAACTTATTTTAGTCATTTGAACCGGTTCCGATATGTTATAATCAATTTTAATAGATTTGGTTAGTTTGGGTTAGTCGTCCAATCAACTTTTGGTTAGTTTCACTTAGTCTCAACTTATTTTAGTCATTTGAAGCGGCTACGATACGCTATAATCAATTTTAATAGACGGTTAGTCGTCGAATCAACTTTGGGTTAGTCTCACTTAGTCTCAACTTATTTTAGTCATTTGAACTGGTTCCGATACGTTATAATCAATTTTAATAGATTTGGTTAGTTTGGGTTAGTCGTCCAATCAACGATACGAAAATTTCGTAACGCGAGACGAAAATATAAAGCAGGTCGTGATGCGACCTTGAAAAATCACTCTCACGATATCAAAGAAATATTCACTTCAAAAAGGTTAGAACGTGAAAAATCAGTAAACTCTGAGTTAAACAGGTAAATCCTAAAGATAACTACTATTCATAATATATTTCTAATAAAGTAAATAATAAACATGTAATTTACATGTTTTATCGGTGTATAGCATTTCTTTTCCCTTCATTATATTTCTCTCAGTGTATTAAACCAGTCATCTGTCACATATGACAAATTGAACTTGGCTCTCCAACTTCAAAGGTGCCGATGGCTGTTGTCGTTTCTCTGCGGTTGTTATTCTCGGCTTAGGAGCTTGCATTAAGCTTCCAGCTTAGCTAAAGATAAAATTATGTATGTATTAGATAAAATGAGAATAATCGAATAATAAACGACACGTTTTGTAACAAAAATAAGTAATAAGCGTAATGAAAATGTTGGTAAAGTATACAGATTACATCTCGCAATTCGGGACAAAAGTAAATAAATAATTTTTCCAAATAGAGCGAAAATTTAGAATTTATTAATCCACCCGGAGAAATGTATCCTCTACCCGAAGGCCGGAGAAACATCGGCCAACCCGAGAACCCCGTGTCAAAAATGCCTAGTTGGTAACCCCGAAATGCGCGATATTTCAGGCAGCAGCTATCACTCTTTTGAAACTGGGCTTAAAATCTACTTTTCATAGGTATTTTTATTAGTAGAGTTGGCTGGCAACTCTACCAATTTTAGCATAGATAGTTTACACGTATCAGAGTAATTTGGTAAAGTTTTGTGTTATCGCCTTCAACTATACTATTTAAAACTTGTGACGGTAAAGCAGAGTAGGACTATGGTAGGGGACAGAATAAGACTATGGTAGGGGGACAGAATAGAAGAGCTTGTTATTTCTCCATGTTATTTACTCTATTTTATCCACTACTATCATTGGTACTCTACTGTCACTTTCGCAAAAGGTTTACCACTCTACCTCCATACCCGGTACTCTATTAATTCCACCAATATAACTTGGGTTGTCCGATAAGCTGAGTGCATTTCCTCCTTTCTCATTTGGACTATTTCTCCAAAAATCTAGATGCAGTAAGTGAAAAACGGGGACAAAGATTTCATCAAGACATTGCAGGATTGAAACGAAAATAGATAGTACCATGTCGTTTTAAAAAAAAAATTATTCACTTTGTGACTAAATTAGATTAAACCAGTTTTATTTTGTAGGCCCACAAATCAATATATGAAGGTTTGCTAATAGCATTGCCTCTAGTAATAGATAACAAAATTATTTAGTTTTATAACTGCGTTGTCAATATTTGTGTATTTTGCATTATAAATAGCACCAAGTACAAATAGTACGCCGTAAGGAAAATGCTTTTAGAAAAAAAGCATTTTCCTTATTTACTTTTTGCAATTTAGTGATAATGGCTGAATGTTCAGTGCAAACGTAACAATTTTCCTCTCAAAATGAAACGAATTATTTTTTTTTTGTAAATTTTAATATTGATATAACTTTTTGATTAACAATTTTAAGGCCGAAACAAATTGTGCAACATATCTGGAGATTTATAAATTGCATGCAATGCATAATATTTCATCTAAATATATACAATTTTGTTTACGCTACATTGTGATTTATTGCCCAAAATGGACGGCCTTTTGCCGAAAATTTATATTACTGAATTCGAACGTTGTGCATGGACCAATCAACGTCATAATACAATTTACTTTTGACACAAATAGCAATTTATATTTATGTAGAAGCAATGATATGGTATTCAAATTTTTAGCGTTCAAAACTAATATATTTATTTGGTCAGCAGTCTTACTCCTCCAGAGCGTTTTAAAAATTTGTATCTTTCTGCTCTTCTCTTTGGAATAATAAGCTGAGAATGTAATGTAATAAAAAAAATTTCAGCGCATAAGTAGGTATTGATGGTCGGTTCGCCACCTCCGACTCCAGGAGGAAGTTTATCACGAGCACTCAAGACATGACGGTCATAAATTCTCAGCCCTGACGCCCCCGGTCAAAATTTTGTCACTTAAACTATATCAATTTAAAGATTTCGGCTAATGCGCGATCCGCTCATGGATTCAGACCATAATTCAGTTACTGATGACCATCTTTAAGGTTTTCACCCAGGCAGCCAGGTGTCATCTTTCAACATTCATCCACTTGGGCTATACTATTTTAAAGGTTTCGGGAAATAATTCTTGACTCCTTCCAACCTTGAAATGTATACCTTCCATAAATTCTTGGCCATGGGGTCATCTGTCAAGAGTTAGCCATTTGAGCTATATCATTTTAAGGTTTCGGTTAATACAATGCATCCCCAGAAATTTCCACCTGATTTTGGTTACTGATGAACCGCTTCAGGAGATTGGCCTTTACGTTACCATGCAGGGATAATAACAACATACCATGTGTTACTGGTGAATAATTAATATATTTATTTGGTCAGCAGTCTTACTCCTCCAGAATCTTTCACTCATATTACTGCTCTTCTCTTGGACATAAATAAGCTGCGAATATAATATAATAAAAGTTTTTTCCGCTCATAAGTAGGTATTGATGGTCGGTTCGCCAACCTCTGACTCCGGGAGGAAGCTTATCACGATCAGTCGAGACATGACGGTCATAAATTCTCAGCCCTGACGTCCCCTCAAAATTTTGTCACTTAAGCTATATCAATTTAAAGGGTTCAGTTATGCGGGATCTACTCATGGATTCAGACCATATTTCAGTTACTGATGACCATCTTTAAGGTTTTCATCCATCCAGCCAGGTGTAGACTTTTTATACAGATAGGATAAGTGCCTTGTGATGTTGGAGGTCAACATGAGTTCGCCAATCAGGTCGACTGTAGTTAATGAAACATGGTGTTTCAGATTTGATCTTGGTCGATTTTCTAACCAAAAAGAGATGTGCTCTTAGGCACTGAAATTTACCATAGGGCTGGTTCTAAAGTCATTTTGTTAATAAAACAAAAAGCTTTAGCATGACCTATATGGATATTTTAATAAGTTACTTTACTTGAAAATAACTAGAAGCTCATAAATACAGAAAATATAAACAGTGAATTATTGTCCGTAGTCAGTGCTACGATGTGAACAATATCAGTCGAGGCAAGTTTCGACCTTGAAAAATATGACATAAATAAAACTCTTAAAATCTAAAGCAATGCATAAACAGTGGTAATACTATACTAATATATGGTTATAAACATAACCATGAAGCTATGGACAGTTAAATGTCTGTTAGAGTTTCTGCGGAACAGCTACTTATCAACTCTGTTAGCTGATTTAGCTTTGATATGAAATACAATAATATACAAGCAATAATAACAGGATAACTATTACCGTAATCTCCACCTATAAGCTAATATGTACACTACGTTCACCATTGACGAGAAACGTTCAATGTTCAAGAGGTTATCTTCCAACAGTGGGGGAAAGTCACTTTAAAAAACACTTGCTAGGTCTATGGCTAGCTTCTATTTACAGTGTGGTTTGATTTCTTGCAAATATGAATGACTTGAATGTAGTGGTTTGATTCTGGTATGCAGCATATGGCATGACATGAATGCTTTGTGAATACGGCTTCTTGGTACACTCATGACTGATTATTAAATATGCTATGCAGGTAGCATAGGTAAGCTGAAATCCGCGTATGGCATGTAGCCTTGTGATAGCTTGAGTATATTGGCAGACTAGTGCCGTTTAATCCTCATATGAGAATAAGATATGAGTAGGTATGCAGATTGCAGACTAGTGCAGAGTAATCCTTATATTAGAATAAGGCAAAAGTATAGTAACTTAGTGGTATATACTCGTGATATAGAATGTTGAACAACCCATGGGCAAGACCATTGGGGACTGTACTGTGCATGGTACAGCCTTTGAGAATTAGAGAGATCAGTGGGTCTCCATAATGGCAGTCAGAATGCCGATAATTACCTTTTTGTAGGCTTAGAACTAGAGATCAGTGGGTCTCCATAATGGCAGTCAGGATGCCGAAAAATACATTTTTGTAGGCTTAGTACTAGAGATCAGTGGGTCTCCATAATGGCAATCAGAATGCCGATAAATACCTTTTTGTAGGCTTTGTGAGAATGTGATTGTAAACATCTGCGTTTACTTACTTGAGATTCCGAGACTAGGCTCGATTGAGTGTGGTTCGAGACAGGGCTAGATTGTGGAACTCCCATGGATTAGACCAATTGTGAATTGGGACGCCATTACACGGCGTGAGAATAATGGCAGTAAGTTTGCCGATAAATACCTTATTGTAGGCTTGATATAAAGATGATTATGCTTGGATATCACTATGTCACTTGAGTAAAGAACTAGAGAGATGATGAGATCTCAAAACGTGAAAACTTCCCGGCAATCCCGGCATGGCGGCTCAGCGCCATGCCGGCTAGAAACCGGCTAGAAACGTGGGAACTAGATCAACTTGAAGAAGTTGTTAACGCCCCTTCTGGTGGGAGAAGATGCATCGCTTCGGGCATGGAAAGGGCTATAATGTAAATACATAGATATTGTGTAAAAACTTAACATGACCAGTTGTCTAAATTAATATTATGAATTTTAATACAAATCCGGTTGAAATCTGCTGACTAGTTTTCATGAAATTCGATTATTAAAGATCTGAATTTTAGGGAATGTTAGTTTGGGTGATGTGGCTATCCTGGAGGATGCTCTGTGATTGGTCGACTCGGTCGCCGGGGTATAGCGGGAAGCGCTATGATTGGTCAGATGAGTTTAGGGTACGCGGCCGGCTTCAGATGAGTAAAGGTGGTTACAACAGATGGCGCTAGTAATGCCGCCGGGATAAAGCGGGAAGCGCTATGATTGGTCGGAGGCCTTTTGAGGACGCGCTTAACTTTTAGCTTTCTAGACTGTTTGATGCAGTGGATAAACGTTGTAACCAAAAGATGGCGTTAGTAATATCGCCAAGGTTTTAATTTGTTTGGAATGCGAGGACAGTGGCGTGGAATGTTAAATTGTACAAAAATTAAATCGTTAGATTTGAAGAAGTGTTCAAAATGGTTTTTGAACACATGACAATCTTATTGGCAGATCAAAATGTTGTCTACATTCAACAGGGAGTTTTCCTCTAATACATAAAAGCGGGCAGCTGTCAATGTATTTTAAGAAAAAATCTATTGGTATCGATTTTAAGTGTTTTATGATGTTGGAGGTCTATCAACATAAGTTTGCCGATGAGATCGACTGTAGTTACTGAAACACGGGAATCTTACTTGCAAGTCAAGACCTACTTATATAATTATTAACGAAATATATGCATCATTTACATTTTATAATTAAATTTTCCAAGCCAAATATTTTCATTATCTTTTGCAAATAAATCACATTTAGCTATACATTTCTAATATAGTCCAATAA
>JAEQML010063437.1:0-23152 GCA_016904865.1 Pissodes strobi
ATATATATATCGATAACTTCCTTGTAGGTGTGGTAACTGAAAATATCCCACGGAGATATGTTTTGTTCAACATTAAGATTTTCACTTATGGAAAAAATAGATATGTCGATGACTTCTTTGTCAGCGCAATCTTAAATAGGAGAAAAAAGTTTATATCGATGACTTCCTTGCAGGTGCGGTGGGAGGTGATAATGACGATGGAGATGACAAAGAAAAGGAGGAGGAGGCCGAGAGGGAGCGGCTCGAAGCCATCCGCGAGGCCGAGGAGAGGCGCAAGGAGAAGCACCGAAAGATGGAGGAGGAGCGCGAAAAGATGAGGCAAGAGATAAGGGATAAGGTAAGTTCAGTCGACATATCAAACAGTTATGCAAAATGAAATTAAACGATATTAATTCCCAACAACAACCCTGGATAATTAATTATTACACAAGCCCATTACTCATTCAAGATCGTATGACAAAGAAAATACACAGACAAACACATGGAGCACCCGGACATAATGCTCTATGAAATTAAAAACGATAACACGGGGAGCTATTTTTATTCATGAGAACGATAAATTATGCTCAAATCTAGACACGCAGCTTTTCGTGTTCACATGCACACATTTAAGTGGATGTATTGACTGATCCCCGTACTGCGATGACATTAGTCGGTCTATTCGTGACTTCGGCTCATACCCAAGGTAGGAACTAATCAATGTCTCTCAGGGTTTTCTTATGGGCATTATTTATAGTATTTTCTTTTAACACCCGAATTTGGTTCGAAAGCCGGTTCTACCATATAAAATCACCCCTTTTACACATTTTATCCATTATTACATACAAAAATGATGAAAATTATATAAATTTTTTACTAATCGAATAGAACCTGTTCAAATCAAATACATAATTCGAAATTAAATGGCCCGACCTGAAAATTAGTAGTATATAACTGCCGGTTCTAGGTCTCCTACCCAACTCGTCAAACCAATTAAAGTTACCACCCGAATTTAGGTCAGAAACTTGAACCAGCAGGTTTGGCTTGGAATGTTTATAGAGTATCCTAAGAGGCAATTTATAATTAGCCAAGGCGAGATCGCATGTTAAGCCAATATGGAAGCGAAACAAGACTTCATTAATTGCGAACCGTAATTTGAAATCTATTTTTATTCCCATGAGCGATACGTGTCTTTCAAATTTACACGCGCACCCTTTCGTGCCTTCAAGCCGAGGCTCAAGTGCCCCCTTATTGACTGATTCGTAGCATTTAACGGTGACATTAAATGATCTGTTCGTGACTTCATTACTTACATGACCTACCATTAATCAACTTTTGATGGGGCTAATATTAAAGTTAGGTTCGGGCTTGTTTATCTAAATGATTTTCTGTTGAACTTGCTTGGGCAGAAATACTCACTCATAATTTTCTTAGGTACCATCATATGTGAAGACGGATATTTTGTTGCTCGCTGATGTATTTAAAGAATTTAGAAAAATATCTGGTTAAAATCACACGTAAATTGAAATATGTTAGTATTGCCATAGTTTGAAATAATATAATTGTATTTTATTTCAACAATAAATAATAATGTTGATGATGAAAACATATCCTGTTTATATGATGATGATTATATAATTATCGAAGTCGCTATTTTAAAATGTTTCATTAGAACCCACTGGATCTATAAATTTAATTACAGTAATCATCATAATCATATTTATTATTAAAAAATTTTGTTTCATCTTAACACATATATTAACATTGCCATAATTTAACAATAGATGATTATAAGGATGATGATGATGATATCACAGTGTTTTAAAAATATTTATATGATGATGATCATATGATTATGGAAGAGTCGGTATTTTAAAATGTTGTTTCGTTGGAACCCACTAAATCTATAAATTTAATTATAGTATCATTCTTAAATTAATTATTATTAAAAAAGTTGCTTAACCATATACTGCATTTAGAAGAAAAATATATTAACATTGATGTTATAAATATTTTAATAATAGATATGATTATAAGGATGATGATGATATATCTATCGCAGTCAATGTTTTTAAAAACAGTTTAGTCATCATACTAAAATTATTTATTATTAACATATTTCGTTTTACCTTATATAAACATTGCCATAGTTTATGATAATTTTAATATATATGATGATATAAATATCGAATCGTCACTGTTTTTAAAAAACCATTTATATGATGATTGTAGGATTATCCAAGAGTCGGTATTTAAAATATTGTTTCATTGGAACCCACTGAATCTATAAATTTAATTATAGTCATCTTACTTAAATTACTTATTTAAAAAAATGTTTCATCTTATATGATATTTAGAAGAAAAAATATAGCAACATTGCCATAGTTTATAATAATTATTTTAACAATAGATATGATGACTAGTATGTGTAAAGCACAGGTTATGGCTTAAAAAATGATCACAAAAATGAACACTAGTGATCTCCTAGTCCCTAATCTAATTTCAAATTGTAAATTTCTCCCACCACTCCTCATCTTTTTAAATAGGAACGCCACAATTTTCAATCATTCAATATATCGGTACCCATCGATCTGTCTTGGGATGAGAGGTTCTGTGAACCGTTGGAACACGCTGCTGTGTGATTTCTCTTGGGATGAGGATTTTTGTGAATCTTATAAACCATTACCATACGTGTTAAATAATCCGGTTCTTCGCTGTTCACCGCCAAAGTTGTGCAAGAGTGCAAAAAAGAAAATTTGAGAAGAGGAAAGAAAAAGATTTCTAAAATTAGAAGCTAAACAGCAAAATCTATCTTTAACCAACCATCCACATATTGAGAACAAAATCAGAGTTATCAACGAAAATCGCAGACTACGCTCATTAGGATCCTTAATCGTAAAAAAAGTGTTGCCTGGGTGTTGATATTATGTTATATCATGTAAATAGAGAAAAAATTAATAGAATTTATCACAGAAGAATTGAAAATGATTTCATTGAGTTATTTGATAAAAAAATGCAAAACCCTTAGGAACTTTTAAGTATTTAAGGAAAATTATTAAACACATATAAAGCCAACTTTAACATGCAAATAATATTACCGTGTTTTATTCATTACAACAGACCTGATTGTCGCACTGAAACAGATGGTCTTCCATCCTCAAAAAGTAATGGTTCTTTATGTAATAAGACAATACCTCAGTTCACTACCAATAATTAATTATTGAAATTAATTTTTAAGAAAATTGTACAATTTTTATTCCTAATTTATCATTTAAAACTTGAATAATGGTTATCCTTGTCGAATTCATTACGCAAATCGAATCAATAAACTATATAATTTTATTTGGAATATAAAAATGCAAATTTGAAACGTTCGATAATAATAAGGAAGATGATCATATACTATCGAAGCGTCCTTGTTTTTAAAAACCGTTTATATTATGATGATTGTTTGATTATCCGAGAGTAGATATTTTAAAATGTTGTTTCATTGGAACACACTAGATCTATAAATGTTATTATAATCATTATACTTAAATTACTTTTACCTAATATTATATTTAGAAAAAATATATTAACATTGCTATAATTTAAAATAATTATTTTAACAATAGATATGATGATTATATGGATGATGATATCACATTGTTTTAAAAAACATTTATATGATGATTATATGATTATTGAATAGTAGGTATTTTAAAATGTTTTCTTTGGAACCCACTAAATCTATAAATTTAATAAATATAATATCATAATTCTTAAATTATTTATTATTAAGAAATTTTGTTTAAACTTATATTACATTTAGAAAATAAATATATTAACATTGGCGTAATTTATAATAAATATTCTAACAATAGACATGATAATTATAAGGATGATGATATAACTATCGCAGTCATTGTTTTTAAAAACAGTTAATATGATGATGGTTGTATGGTTATCTAAGAGTCGATATTTTAAAATGTTGCTTCATTGGAACTTAATCGATAAATTTACTTATAGTCATCATACTAGAATTACATATTATTAACAAATTTTGTTTTACTCTATATTAGATTTAGAAGAAAAATATATATACATTGCTATAATTTATAATAATTTTAATATATATGATGATATAAATATCGATCGGCACTGTTTTTTAAAAAACCGTCTATATGATGGTTATTTGATTATCCAAGCGTCGTTATTTTAATGTTGTCTCATTGGAACCCACTGAATCTATATTTTAATGACTAATTACTTATTATTAAAAAAAAACTGTTTTATCTTATATTATATTTAGAAGAAAAAATATAGTCACATTGCCATAATTATTTTAACAATATATATGATGAGTAGTAGGTGTAAAGCACAGATTGTGGCTCATAAAATGATCACTAGCGATCTCTAGTCCTCCTACCACACTTCGAGAAGAGGAAAGAAAAAGATTTCAAAAATTAGAAGCTAAACAACAAAATCTCCCATTAACAAACTATCCACCTATGGAAAACACAACCAGAGTTATCAACGAAAATCGCAGACTACGCCCGCTAGGATCCATAATTAGTAAAAAAATGAATTGTTGCCCAGGCGTTGATATCCTCTTATCTCATGTAAATGGAGATGAACAATTAATAGAATTTACCTCTGAAGAAGTGAAATGATTCCGTTGAATTATTTGATCAAAAATGCAAACCCTTGGGAACTATTTGGGGAAAATTACCAAACGCATATAAAGCCAACTTTAACCTGCAAATAATATTACCATGTTTTATTCATCACAACAGACCTGATTGTCGCACTGAAATAGATGGTCTTCCATCTTCACAAAGTAATTGCTCTTTATGTGATAAGACAATACCTCAGTTCATTATCAATAATTAATTATTCAAATAAATTTTTAAGAAAATTGTATACTTTTTATTCTTAATTTAACCTTTAAAATTTGAATAATGGTTGTCCTTGTCGAATTCATTATGCAAATCGAATCAATAAACTATATAATTTTATTTGGAATATATAAATGCAAATTTGAAACGTTCGATAATAATAAGGAAGATGATCATATACTATCGAAGCGTCCTTGTTTTTAAAAACCGTTTATATTATGATGATTGTTTGATTATCCAAGAGTAGATATTTTAAAATGTTATTTCATTGGAACACACTGGATCTATAAGTTTAATTATAATCATTATACTTAAATTACTTATTATTAAAAAATTTAATTTTACCTTATATTATATTTAGAAAAAAATATATTAACATTGTCATATTGTGTGCATGTTGCCGAAGGTTCCAAACCCCAACATAATTGTCATAATTTATAATAATTATTTTAACGATATGATGACTAAGGATGATGATGGTATCACTATCGAAGCGTCACTGTTTTAAAAAACCGTTTATATGATGATTGTATGAATATTCAAGAGTCGATATTTTAAAATGTTGTTTCATTGGAACCCACTGAATCTAAAAATTTAATTATAGTCATCATCATATTCAAATTACTTATCAAAAAGTAAAATGTTTTACCTTATATAATATTTAGAAGAAAACATATATTAACATTGCCATAGTTTATAGTAATAATTTAAACAATACACATACAATGACATACAATATGACTATAAGGATGATGATATAACTATTGAAGCGTCACTGTTTTTAAGATCGTTTATTTGATGATGATTGTATGATTATTCAAGAGTCGGTATTTTAAAATGTTGTTTCTAAGAACCCACTCTAAATTTATTATAGTAATCATTATACTTAAATTACTTATTATTAAAAATAAATTATTTTAATATTTGGACGATAATATGTGTTAACATTGCCTTAGCTTATAATAATTATTTTAATAATATATATGATGACTATAAGGATAATGATATAACTATCGAAGTTTTACTATTTTTAAAAACCATTTATATGATGATAATTATATGATCGTACAAGGTATATTTTAAAATGTTGTTCCATTGGAACCCATTGGATCTATACATTTAATTATAGTCATCATCATACTTAAATTACTTGTTACTAAAATGTTTTTACTTATATTATAATTTAGAAGAAAAAATATATTAACATTGCCATAGGTTATAATAATTATTTTAACAACAGTTATGATGATTATAAAGATGATGATGTAAATAACAAAGCATTACTGTTCTTAAAAACAGTTTATATGATGATGATTATTTGTTTATCAAAGAGTCGCTATTTTGAAATATTGCTACTTGATCTATAAATTGTCATTTTAAAATTTTACAACTTTATAAAACATGATTTCCCAAATGAATTTATAAAGTTGTCAGTGCAGCAGAATTAAAATTTTATATTGCACATTTTTAGATGCTGATTAAAGGAGAAACAGCTCCTCTAAAGGAAAGCAGAGATAGTGATTTGAATTTCTTATATATTTGGTGTTTGAAAATATTTATCTTATATTATATTTAGAAGATTAAAATATGTTAACATCACCATAGCTTAAAATGCTGCTTTATTTTAATAATTATGATGATGATAAGGATGATAATATGTCCATTATACTTTACGGCAATGCATGTTAATCCAAATTTCGAAATCGAATCAGCCTAAACTAGAGCTAAATGATTTGGAGACTTGTGTTGTGCCAGACTACAACATTTATGTATATTTTTAGACGCTATCCATGTAATTGTGACTAACGTTTCGTGATTCCTCTTACATAAATTCAGATATCTGATAAGTTAACATCATTTAGGTCAGGTGCAGTAGGAGGATCGATGCTATCCGACCTCATATCCCTAATAATAACTAGGTCCACGCGAACTATTGTTCAGCTACAACTACTTTTAGGTCAGCTAGACATTGATTGAAGCTCCCGGTCAAGTTTTCGATGGGAAGGTGATAACATTTAATGGGAATGACATAGAAAGGTTAACTGGGACGTTCCTTTTGTCTCGAATACTTGTAGTTCTGTTATCGTTGACTATTTACTGATGATTTACGATCAGTCAACAATATAGGTCTTCGTAGGACCAAAGACAATACTACTACGGAAAGATGGCTTATTCCGTGTAAAATTTTTGATACCCTCGATGGATCCCGGCTCCAATGCGCCAGGATCCAATCGGCCACAGTCGACAGAAATTTCCGATATCAACCCGAAGTGTGAACAGCGTTGCCAGTTGCCGCATCTCAACGACGTGATGCAACGACCGGCCGGTCCACGGCCACGGAGACGAATCGTTAATCTCTTCAAACGCTGTTGCTAAGCGTGTACCTTGCGGTAAACGCTTTAAAAATGTCAGGCAATTTATGCCAATATTTTAATTGTAGAGCAAGCAGAAGGGAAAATAAATTAAACTTATTTAAATTTCCCTACAAAAACACTGAAGTATGTGATCGATGGATTATCAACTGTGGTGAGTATACATTATTATTTTTAATTAGAATACCTACAAAAAATGTACAAATAACATGAAACAAGCGGTGTCTTAGGAGCAGAGCCGGATTAAAGACATTTTGTAGGATAAATAAAATTAAATTAATGCATTTTTATAAATACAAATTTGTGAGTCGCCTTACAAATTTGTAGTACCGTCCGTTTAAGAATGCCAAAGAAAAATAAAACCATAAAAAGTTAGTTTTCTTACCTAGGTAACCTGAGAAATCATCATTATTTACACCATTCCACTAATGAGAATTAGTATTTCTCCCTCTAGGTAAATAATGATAATAAAAAATACATGACATTTCCTTTTAATTTCATTTTGTCATTTTGACAAACTCCCAAGCTACTTATAATTTTAAAATGTTTGGAAAACGATTAAAATTAAAATGGAATTAAATAAAAAATATGGTAATATATCGATGTTAGTAGTAAAACAAATTCTATATTGCATTCATTCCTACGCGCTTCAGGATATAAAAATGCTCGGTACATAATAGGTTACCTCCCAACCTAGGTATACAGGGTGTCTTAATAGCGTGTGCCACTATTGCTATCTCTGAAACGGTAAGTCCTACGAGGTCGATTAAATTAGAGAAATGTTGCCTTTTTTGATGCGCAATCAGGATCCGGTTACAGTGTTGTCAAATTCCTGTTAGTTCTTCTAGTTTTATGAAAAATGCCTAAAAATATTTCGTCAATTATTACAAAAACTATAAATTTTTTAGACACAGTTTGAACACAAAACTTTTATATTTTTTTCCGCTCTACAACATGGTATGTACCTTCAAATTTCACCTACGGGCGGCGTTTCGAGTTCGGGCCACCACCATCAACTTAATTTTCTGAAATCGAACCTGTATTTTTTATTTCAGATTTTAAGAGCTTCTGATGTCCCAAACCTAATGACGTATTACACTTATTCAACAAATTCACATTATTGGCACTTTCCATAATAACATAATGTGTTAGAGAGAGACAAAGAAGAGAATTTTAGTAGGAATTAAATAAAAAGTGGAAAAGGTATTTTTTCGAACAAGTACGATACGTTATTAGTTTTGGGACATCAGAAGCTCTTAAAATCTGTAATAAAAATCCAGGTCCGTATTTAAGAAAATTAAGTTGATGGTGGCCCGAACACGAAACGCCGAAGGTGAAATTTGAAGACACCATATTGTAGAGCAGAAAAAACTATAAAACTTTGTAATTGAAATTGTGTCTATGGGAGGGTGTGGGCAATACACAAAATTACTCGAGATGATTGTTGCGAATGCAGTACCTAAGCAGTACCTAAGCAATACTTCGACAAAATATTAAGGCAATTTGACAATTCTGTTTTGTTTTCTAGGCAACGTCACACTTTTGGGCTTAACTCCTGATTCACTTAAAACAAAACATTTATGTGAAAAACATTTTTGTGATCAAGATTATAGAACTGAAAAAAAAACATTTCCTAAAATTAAATGCAGTCCCTAAAAAGTATTGCGAAGATAATGACGATGATGAAAACTATTTTAAGGTTCAGACTCCTACGAAGACCTATTCTTCAAAAAAACATAATCTTTTATTTGAGAGTCCTACAGTCTCTAGAAAAAACTGCGTTTTAATGAAGACCTCGAAAAAAAACAATCTCAATTACTTGATGACATCATGGATCTTCCCGCTGAACAAATGACGCCACGAAAAAATAAATTAAAAAAACATATTCGCTTTCAAACCTCAAAACTTAATAGATATAAAAAACAAATCCGTAGTATAAAAGAAAGAACAAAAATTAGTAAAAAATTAATTTTCAATATAATGCCTTTGCTAACTTTTTTATCATCTGTTGCAAAAACATTCGTTTTAATGCAATTAAAAAGAGCTGTAAGGAAGACTTGGAATTTAAAGGAGAAACAACTGGCTATTTCCTTTTATTATAAATCTCCTTCTGCTTATATATTTTTAAGAAAAAAAGGCATAATATTACCATTCATTGCAACTATTCGAAGGTGGATAAGCGGGACTTTATTCAAAACAGGTTTGGACGACGGTATAAAAAATCATTTGAAGCTTAAATGTAAAACAATGACAGCAAATGAAAAAAAATGTATTTTAGCATTTGACGAAATAAGTATAAAAGAATTAGTGGAATATAATAAAAAACTGGATTTGATAGAGGGCTTTGAGGACCTAGGTTCTTTAGGAAGAACTGCAAGAACAGCGACCCATGCAGTTGTTTTCTCTATTCGAGGTTTGTTTGAGCATTGGAAAATTCCAGTTTCTTATTACTTTTCACACGGTTCCATTATTCAACACCATCTTAAAGCACTAATAACCAACAATTTAAAAAGTTTAATTGATATCGGTTTCACACCTAGGGCCATAGTTTGTGACCAAGGGAGCAATAACCGAGGGGCATTTAAACTTTTGGGGATTACGAATGAATCGCCATATTTTTATCTTGAAAATACTAAGATTTTTGGACTATTTGATATTCCTCATTTATTTAAAAGTATCCGAAATAATTTATTGACAGGCGCATTTAAATTAGAAGACAAAATTATTAATTTCGATATTATCAAGAGAACCTTTGAAATCGACAAGTCTTCAGGGTCTGCTAGGGCTCTAACAAAGATAACAGAAAAACACATTAATCCAAACTCCTTTGAAAAGATGTCATGCAAACTGGCACTCCAATTGTTTTCTAAGACAATGGCAGCTGCCATTAAGACATGCGTTGAAAACAAACAAATTAATAGCAAAGAGGGTACCGACACTGCTGATTTTATTTTAACTGTCAATAACTTATTTGATGCCTTAAACAGTAAAAGACTCTATGACAAAAATCCTTTTAATTGTGGCCTAAGTGACAAAAATGTACATGTAATCGACATTCTCAATAAAGGAAAGGATATGTTTACCATAATTAAAAAAATTACAACAATATTTGATACTAAAACACAATCTTTTAAATTGAAAGAATCGAGACCTCCATGCTTTGAGGGAATTGTTCAAACTATAAATGGCATTTTTAACTTATTTGAGGAAGAAAAAAAAACAAACAATACATTCATTTTAACAAATAGACTTAATCAAGATTTTTTAGAAAACTTTTTTTCGGTAGTCAGACAGCGTGGGGGCTGGAATTTAAATCCATCTGCTAAATCTTTTAGGCTCTCGTTTCGTATTCAAACTATAACAGATTTAATAAAACCTTCAGTATCTTCGAATTGCGAAGAAGATTTAGATCAACATTTATTGTTGTCGAATGTAATGTCTTCCTCAAACAACACACAAATTGAAGATACTAACTTACCAAATTCAAAATTAGATAATTTAGATGTTAATACAGATCATACGTCTGACACAGTTAATCCGATAAGTTCATTGGAAGAATGTGCAATTACGTATTATGCGGGTTATCTTGTCAAAAAAGTCGGTGATAAGTTTAATTGTCAAAATTGCTTGACAGCCTTTCAAAGGTCAAGTCAGTTTGTTTCAGAATTGTCAGACTCTAAACAACTTTTTTTATTACATAAAAATTATGGCGGAAAAAATGAGATATCTTTGGTAGTGCCCTCTGACGATATTACTATATTAGTACAAAACTCTTTTCTAGCATTTAAGCAGTATTTCGAAGCATTCAAATCTGCAGAAGCCTTAGGTAAAAAAATTAAAAATAAACTCTTAATTTTAAACAATGAGTGGTTGGGTAATATAGATGATCCATGTTATAAACATAAAACATTCTTAGTTGAACATTTGGTTACGACAAACATTTTTAAATTTTGTAAGTGGTATAAATGTCCAAAGAAAAACCACAATCAAAAAATTAAAAACTTACAAAATAAATAACTTGTTTTGTAGAACAAACAGGTTTTGCTCAATCGACACATGATATCTTCAACCAATGACAAAGTAATTCGGTGGATTGTCAAATACCTATCTACTTTCGTCGCCATGTTGACATTTTTAAACCAGTACCACGGCTTTGTCTTTAAGGCTTATTAAAGGAAAACATTATGAAATTTTTGCGCAGCCATATGAAATTTGTCAGTTTTGGCCGAAATTCTTAAGAAACAATATATTTTATAATCAGTTCCTTATTACAAATTACCTATTCGGCCTCATTTCCAAGTTTTTTTCTCCATTTTTGACCAGTGGGATGCCGTCTGTTGGAATTACTTTCCGGAAAAAGCCGCGCTGCAACAACGGCATTTTTTCTAGTTTCACCATAAATTAATAGTATGCCAATTTTCTAATTTCGACTGTAATTTTCCATTTGCCAATTTGTAATAACGAGTTGATTATAAAATATTGTTTTTTAAGAATTTCTGCCAAAACTGACAAATTTAATATGACTGCGCAAAAATGTCGTAACATTTTTTTAATACTTTCCAAAGCCTTCTTATTCTTTCCACTATCAACGATGCCGGTTGATGGCCGTCACAATAAACTATTAGAGCTTTTAGATAGATTATGATACTCAATATTTATTTAAAATATCGGTTTTGTGGTATCAAATTGTTCGTAACAAGATGCCCTTTCTGGATATCGTAATAAGCCACCTTTGTCCTGTTTAAAAAAAATCAGTAAAAGTCATAATTAGGATTTTGTAATCTTTAAATGCACCTTTAAAACAAAAATAAAGAGTAAAACTCGATCAGAACTATTTCTTCCTGGTCACTTGATCCAAAATTAACCGTTTTAACTGATTCATGGCACTCTAGATTTGAAAATAAAAATTGAAAACTCTAGGATTATAAATGCCAAAAAGTGACAAATGTGTCATTGTACTCGCACTGTGATTTTCTATTGAAATAAGTAAAAATATACTGGGTGTTCCGTTTAATATAAGAAAGTAAAGGTCCCTTCCGGCCAAACTTGAAGTGAGAGAAAACAATTGAATACGTCAGAAAACACTTATTTATAGTGATGGGCGATTACGAGATATACTAATGAAATCATTCGATTATGAAGATCTCTCGAGATATCTCGCTAACGGTTAAGAGTTGACTACTAATTAGTAATTCGGAACGATACCGATATACGAATTATTCGATGGCTCGTATATTCATTCATTTCTCGGATCCGTATCTCGTGTTTCGGTTCTCGGTCTCGGTCGCCGAAGAGAGATGAGAGATGAGATGACTTATTTATTTTATTCGGAATTTTCGGTGGATACGTAGCATGACGCTAGCCATTGGCAACGACAAACAACGTTGGGAGCCAGTGGTGGCGCTTTTCTTAAATAAAGAAAAAGACAAACAATTAAAAGCTATGAGACTAAATTGTGTATTAAAATTTAACAACAACGAAAAACTATATAAACATAAGAGATTAATCTTACTTATCAAATAATTGTTCAATTAAAGAGATCATGCACGCACTAACTTATTTATGACTGAAACTACATATTAGCATTTAGAAATACAATTTCGTTTAATTTCTTGGATGCTAATCTTGTTCTTCTCTCATTCAAGACATATCCGGATCTAGAAAATAGTCTTTCGGATGGAACTGACGTCGCTGGAATTGACAAATATTTTTTAGCCAAAATTGCCAATTCCGGAAAAAAACGTTCACGGTCTTTCCAATATGTTAGTGGATCATCCTTTCTCGGCAGTAGTTTGGTTTCAAAATATTGTTTAACCATTATAATGGATGAAGAAGTGAGCTCAATGAACGAAGTATCATTAGCAACTTTATCTCATTTGTAGCTGTCGCATTCTCAGTAACTTCAGATACTGCTTGGGAATTGCTTTTGATCAGTCGCGCTAACTCCTCAGTCACCCATTCTTGGGCGTTTCTGGCATTGCTGTCGATACCAAATCCAGCTTTCTTAAAACGCGGATCAAGAATTGTGGCCTTGGCAACAATTTTGTTAGTTTCTAACGATCCAAGTCTACGTGAAATGGTGTCTAAGAGTGACTCTTTCAACTGTTCACCGATAGGCGTACTTACGCTTACAAGCCGTAATGTGCACTGTAAACCCCTGATAAGTGGTACAATTTTGGACATGGTTACGTACTTATCTGCTGATAACTCTTCTGTTATAGTAATGAGTGGTTTTAATATCGGCACGCAATCTGCTACGATAGCCCACTCAGATCCGGATAAATTTTCAGGTGCTGAATCCGACGTCAATTCTGTCAATACCATTGAAAGTGGCTGTTTCAAACATAACAGTCTTTCTAACATTAGATACGTGGAGTTCCACCTAGTGGGCACCTCCTGCTTTAAGCTTAATACTTGCAAGCCCATTTCTTCCTGTTTTTGACGAAGTTTACTATAAGAGATAGTGCTCTGCTTAAAATGGCTCACCAAGCGTCGACACTTCGCCAAAACAGGTGAAAGATCTTTTACACTACCAAGTGCGTCATTAACAGATAGATTGACAGTGTGGGCCACACAGGGGTGATGGTATTTATTAAGGTCATTTGAGACTGCCTTTTTCATATTTGCAGCATTATCTGTTACAATGGTTACGACTTTTTCAAAAATATCAAATTCATCTAAAATTTTTTTAATTACGATGCCAGTATTTTCACTATTATGGCGAACAGTAACTTCACGAACTGCCAAAGTTGTAGAATGTAACATCCAGTCTTGAATAAAATGCGCAGTTATGCTAATATATGACTTTTGGGTATTTGACGACCAATAATCAGTTGTTATCGACACATATTCCACAGATTGTAGTTTTTCTACAAGTCCAGCATATATCTCATCATAACATTGAGGCAACAATTTATTGCTTAAGGTTTTCCTTGAAGGCAATCTATAATTTGGGTTTAATTTTGTTAAAAGTTCTTTAAAGCCTCTGTCTTCAACAATTGATAATGGTTGATAATCTGTGGCAATTAATTTAACAACCAGTTTATCGACGTCATGCATATACTCTTCTGTAACCTTTTTTGTTTCGGTGCAGCCTACTAATTTCAACTGCCTTTTACGTTTGGGGAGAGGTTGTGCAAATGACATGGTACTTTCCGTATCCTTATAACTTTTGGTTTGATTCAGTCCGGACGTAGAAGGTACAACAGCAGCTGCTGAAATTTCAGATCGGGATGAGGTTGCGGAAGATTCTGTACATTCTTCTGTGTTTTGTTTTGATTTAGATGTACCTGCCAAATCATTAGATGGCTGGTGATCTATTACTTTTTGAACAAGCACCAGCGGATGAATCCTTTTTAAGTGTTCTTTTAAATTTGTGGTATTGCCATAGTATCTGTATTGTTTCTTACATATATTACAAATGACACTTTTTTTATCTTCTCGGAGTTCAAAATAGTCCCACACTATTGATTTTTTTAACGATGGACGCATTTTTATGTTAGTCTTTCGCAATTCACTCTAAAACCTTACTAAACTTCCTTGAATATGCTGCAATATAGCTTTACCAGTACTGAACGAACATCAACTTTCAGAATAAGGTCGATGCCTCTCATACGGGATGAAAAAACAAAAGAAGAGTAAACAAATTCATCTAAAAGTAAATTTTGAAAAACTTTATTTTTTATAAGGTGATAGAAAAGATATTTTTGCAAGTAGCTCTCGTCTTAAAATAAATATTTTAAAAATTAAACATGATTTTTAAGAATTTATTTTAAAATGCTATTTTTACATTGTAAATTTTAGCCTTAAACCTATTTGGACACCCTGTAACTATTAAGTCTCAAAAACAGTTGATATTATAATTATGGTTATAATGAATTTCTAGTTAGTTCGAAAATTACTACAAATATTTATTTTGTTGAAAAATTCGTTCCGTATTAGAGGCAACACCCTCTATAATTCGTGCCATTTGTTCTCTTTTAAGTTAAAATACGAGAACCGTCAAAACTAAAAGTCCAAACAACTTACATCAGCCCTAAACGGTTTAAGTTTAATATTAGCACTTTTACTGTAAACGCGCACGACTCTATAACGGCTGAAATTCTAAAACAATTAGTAAGTAAAATAAACTAGTAGCGTTTAACAACCTAACTTCACTACTAATACTAAATATCTCGTATCTCGGCGGTTACATCGCTCGAGCGAATCGGTGAAATCCAGATTATTCATCATTCATCGAGAAATCTCTCGGTAATCCACATAACACGACTAACAGCAACGGCCACGGCAATCTTGCATCTAGCTTAATGCCTAAAATGCAGCGTTCACCAAATTGTCAAGAACCTTGAATTAGTATTAGTAATACTAAATTAGTAGTGAATCATTCGATTATAGAGATCATTCGACTACTAATTTCATGATCGATTATTAAAATTAGCGATCGAATGATATCTCGATTATAAAAATCTCTCGTAATCGCCCACCTCTACTTATTTATGTACTATATCTCTACACACCAAAATTCACTTGTTTATCTCTAAAAACAAAAAAGTTATAGGGATGAGCCACTTTTGAGAAACACCCGGTATATATTTTTATTTTAGTTGATGAGCCTAAAAATTCTCCTTTCAACTATCTATCACAAGTTTGCGCTCTTATAGAGGGAAGATCATACTTGAAAAGATGAGTTCACACTAGAAATTCAGACAGAAAGTAATAGAGATCTGAAATTTTGCACACATAATCATTGGATAAATAATGGCGGTAGCTATTCTCTATTTGCCAAATTTAGAATTTGTTATTTTATTTTCTAAAATTTATAAATTAGAGAAATAAACGACACGGTTCCCCATATAAAACTAATGCCAGGTTGTGCGTGCATATTTGTTAAAGTGTGGCCTTCCCTCTCACAAATAATTGTTTAATAAGTTACCAAAAGAAGCAACAGAAAAGTTCAATTGACACTATTACTATCGTTTATTTTTACTCATAAAGTGAAAATCATGTCATCTTGAATTTAAAATTTATTTTATTTTTAATAGGATCTTTGTTCTTTATTTCAAAATACGTAGTTTGTGTTTGTGTAGGTCTTTAATATTATTGTTTGTTATTTTATTATTTTGAAGTCTTTAAAAAATTTATTAGATTTCAATTTGAAAACATTCCACCTTCAAAATTTCCACCCTTCGGCAAAATATGAGGAAATGTAAAAACACGTCAACTTTATTTTCACTTATAATAAATACCCACCACCATAACGTAGGTAATTGTTATTTTGTACTATTAATATTATTTTTTATCCGACGAAAAACTATACCTTTCAGATATGTTTGCTCATCGCAAAAGTCATGATCCCAGTATATTGTGTTCGTTGCTTGGCCAACATGCAATAACTGTACGTACAACATTTCCGTCCTAGGCCGGGAATATAACATTCCCGGCTTAAGCCGGGAATATAAAATTTCTGTCACATTTAAACACCTTGTTTGCCAGATCTGACGTTTATCAAAAGCAAGATTTAGATGTGGTTTCCCTAGTTACATAATAAACTCCAAGCTCGCTCGATTCAAAACTTGATATTATGTTGAGTTTAATTTTTATTTAGAGTAATATTTGGCTCTATTTTTATAATTACGTATTCTAATTAATTCCGATCGGATAAAAAATAGTATGTGCAACTCGTAGGAAAAGCACATTCCTGGACTCCTGTGTTGCTGGCCTCGGCTGCGCCTCGTCCAACAATTACCACAATCGTCCAGGAATGTTTTGCTTTTCCTCCTAGTTACACAATATACTATTGTATAAAGCTATAGGTGTAGATATCAGCAAAGACAATACTACTAGTATTGTCTTTGGTATCAGTTAATATACTAAACTTTTTCTCTTTTATTACATTTTTTTACTAAATTGTTTTGTTTATAATTTAAATTACCTATTCAGAGAATTAAAATTAGTATATTTAGAAGTATTTTATTTAAAATTTATAAGGCATGAAGCAGGTATGTAAATACATATTAAGTAGGCATGTATTTTATATTAAATTCCCGAAAGCGTTATCCTAATGTAAAGTAACAAAATAATATAATAAGGGAGATATGGGATCTTACATATGGGTTTAATTTTTTTCGGTCAAATAATGCAGAACGGGCACGAGTCATAGCTGATAAAATACTACTTCAAATTAAAAAAAGCCAATTTTATTTTATAATCTATAATTACTAATTTTATAAGTTGTAATTAATATTACGCAGACGGCGCGGTGCGCCGTAGTCTGGGGCATGCAAACGCCACGCCGCGCCGGACGCGATACGAGAAATATGAGAATATTCTTTATTTAACCTTGTTAAATGACCGGATCCAAAATACTATCGAAGACAGCGAAAACAAGCAATATTGGCAACGTCGCGCCCCGTTTTGCTCGCGGTACGAGGGTTACCGCACAAAATATTCATACTTACGAGAGCATTCATGTCTCCTGGCCGATTTAGGGTTTCCCATTTAAATAAGCTCTCTTTCCGTAGTAGTATTATCTTTGGTAGGACGTAGGATGGATTTAATCAACAACTTTAAAAACTAAGCTCTATAGCTGAGTTTAGTGGTTCGTTTTATTCTGCTAACACGAATTGAAATGGTAAATAATTTATTTCAAAATACAACAACAGTCCTGAGCCATAAAAACGTTGTTTTATCGACATTAAGAAGTCTCGTCATCGAAATGTTTGATCGATATTTTATAAAATATTCAGCCGAAATTCTTAGGTGCATTGTGCGGCGTGAGAAACGGTATCTATTTCGGTATTATCGATACCGGTGAAATAGAAAAGCGATTTTCAATGGCTTCTCTCCCGGAGTGTAATGTTTTATTTAGTAATAATATATCGGCGTAAAATTTAGCTATTTTAAAATTAAATCGCTCGATGTAAAATTAAGTAGTATACAACTACCGGTTCTGGGCCTCCTACCCCACTCGTAAACCATGCTACACTTCTACTACAAGTTTTAATCATTATTTTATACAAAAATTATGAAATCTAGTAGTACATAATTGCCGCACCTTGGCCTCCCACCCCACTCGTCAAACATGATTTTATACAAAAATGATGAAAATTAAAGCAGTTTTTTACTAATTCAAGAACCAATTGCCTCCGTTAGACTCTGTTCAGCTCAACAACCCAATTCAAAATTAAATGGTCCGACGGCGACGTGAAATTTAGTAGTATATAACTACCGGTTCTAGTTCTCGTCAAATCAGGTTAAAACCCCGCTACACCCCTTTTACATATTTTATCCATTATTTAATACAAAAATAATGAAAATTAAGTTATCTTAACTAATACAAGAATCAACCTGCAGTCCAACGTGAAATTTAGTAGTATATAATTACCGCTTCTTGACCTCCCACCCTACTCCTCAACCCATATAAAATGCCCCTTTTGAGATCTTTTACTCACTATTTTGTATAAAAATGGCCAAAATTAAGAACCACTTGCCTGCGCTGGACTCTTAAATTAAATGACCATAAAATTATGTCTCAAAATATCTATTGATAGACTAGATATCTTCTAGCCTCACGACTGATGAGTTTAGATTCTTCTTAACTGATGATGTTACTTCGTCGAATTATTATTGTATTATAAAATTAAATTGGTCCTCAACGAACACAGTAAAGACGTATTTTTTCTTATACTGATAAAAATAGAACAAGTGTCAGATGAATGTCTATAGGTGAAGGATCAGAAATAATAGTGATAGTCACTATAAAATCTTATTAACAAAATAACTTAGATACGATCTGTACAAGGATGGTGAGATAAAATTGTAATATCTATCCCATCACTAACTTTTTAACATAAACATAACCCAAATAAACTCGGGCATTAATTAAGGTCTCCTCATAGTATATTCCGTTGCACAGTATTACTTTACTGAAGTAATATTTATTTTGCAATTAAATTCCTTCAAATATTTACTCTGCCTGCGGGGATACAAGAGGGAGCCAGTCGTTTATCCTTTAACCGGCCAAGTTAAGTTTTAATACGTTGGGAAAATTAGGGATTAGGCCTGTTGTCATCCCAATTAAAATACTGTTAATGCTTTAATATATATTCACATGTGCGAACCCGAGACAATACCAACAAAAATAAGTTATATATCACTGTTAAGCCTAATTTGAGGGCACAGCCTTCCGTTCTTTCCATCTTTCCGGTGGTCATCCTTGTAACATTCTTCTGAAACTTCTTTGCACTTCTGCAACATCTCCCCATTATTAAATTTTCTAAATATAAAGTGAATAGGTTTTTCGAGATCTGGTGCATGTTAGAATGTCACTTACAGCGGCCCTTCATACGTAAGCGTCTTAACGAAATTACACAAACACTTTTCCAAAAAGGTTTTCTGCTTAAGCGACTCTGTGGTCCATAAATTTTATTTTTCTGACGTGCACAAGTTGCCAGAAGCGACGCAATAAATTCCCGTTACAGTGTCTGGCATCGTTTTTACGAATATACGTTTCTTAAGTTGCGGGATATTGATAAGGAGGTGAAGGAAATTCGGTTCCGATCCATATCCGTAGCGGTGCGGGACGAACGCGAAAATTTAAATTGAAATCGAAGATGTATTTTTTACAAAGAAATGGTAATAAATATTAAGAAAAAGTACAAACAGCTTTTGAATTATAAAATTCCTAGCCTTCATCAATCCAAACACTTCCAGCGTGACGTAATGTGAGTGGAAATATCGTATTGAATAAGTTAATTTCAGTTTATACTCATGAGGAAAACGGTTCTTTCATATATATGTTCATATTAAACTTCCAGTATGTTTCTGCAACAGCCCCCTAATTCTATACCGTTCGCATGTCATCACGTCACGTTCAAATAGTTTTAAGCATCGGGCGCCGAAAGGTACACCCGCAATTATTCGAATTTCACGATTAAACCCCTCCGAGCGTCTTATTTTATCCATAATTCACAACGCCGTATTCTTAATAACCGAGATAGAGCGATAAATTGGAAAATTATCCGAGCCCGAGTGAATCAAAACGGGCTAGGATTTCCCTAATTATCCAAACAGAGCGTGTTTAACGGTAATTTATGTTGTCTGTCAGGCGATAAAATACGGTTGCGCTGGATAGGTCAGTCGAAAACGTGATTAGCTCTAACTGGCTCTGTTACGATTTGCTTTGTTTTTTTTTGCGAAATGGCGGACATGATAACGGAAAAAATACGGCGCCAAACATAGAGGCATGACGAGCGCGCTTTATGTGACAAATCTGACACTGATATAATATATGAAAATCGCGTGCACATCAACGTCGAATGAAAAACTGGGGCGTATTTAGCACCGCCTGTAACAGTTTTATGTTTTCGAGTAATAAGCAATCGAAAAACGTCACTAAACTGTCATTTGTTTTTATTTATTGCTGCTGAGGGTTTACATAATTTATCTGATTGGCATTAACAATGATTTATTTTTTTTTTAAATAATCCTTATATTAGTACACCTCTTTAACCTTAGATGAGATTTTCACAAATCATCTGCTTATCCTCTTAATAATCTAAGTTAAATTATAATTATTTAACCTGTTTAATTACCACGTAACCTAATTGCAAACAAGACAAAGCAGACGATTTTGGTTTTAATTAACTGCTCAAATTAATTAACAAAAGACCCCCATATGAACGGTTGCGCTGTAAAACTCATTAAAAAATATAAAAAGGCCATATAAATACTGATGAAAGGCACATGCATGGTTTAATTATTTCTGTAGCTGAATGGCATTAAATAAATAACAGCAGTTTCAGAACATACTAATTAGGTTTATGTCTCAGTGATGAAGTATTTAAATAAATACCTTATGTGTATAAAACTGTTCTACATTTTATTTAAATTGAAACTTTGTTATAGGTTTATTCTACAGAGATAAATGAAAATGCAAATATTTTAGAAAGATAATTTCCTTGTAACACTAGTGGAATTATTGTTTTAGAACTACTGTTTAAGAAATAAAATTTAGAACCTCTCTTTCTAAAGTGAAAAGTTGTCTTCATCAAACTAAACCCTTTTAAATATATTTCCATGAAACACCATGTTATCATTCATGTGGGAAAATAATGTGGGTTCGTCATATTTTTACAGACCTATTCTACATTTTATTTAAATTGAAACCTGCCTATTAATTTATCGTACAAAGATTAATGATAAATGCTGTATTCGACAAAAAGATGCCATTGTTGTAAAAATATTACTACCGCGTAACACTAGTGGAATTATTATTTTACAAAAAAAATGTTGAATGTTTTTAAAGAATGTTTAACACCTCTCTTTCTAAAGTAAAAAGTTGTCTTCATCAAACTAAACACTTTTAAAGATAATTCCATGAAACGCCATGTTATCATTAGTGTGGGGAAATATTACGAATTGTAATATGGGTTTATATTTTTACAGAACTCTTCTGCATTTTATTTAATTGAAACCTTGTTATTGATTTATCGTACAAAGATGCTATGTTCGGCAAAAAATGCAAATTTAAAATGTTTTTAAAGAATGTTTAAAACCTCTCTAAAGTAAAAAAGTTGTCTTCATCAAACTAAACACGTTTAAAGATATTTCCTTGAAACGTCATGTTATCATTAGCGTGGGAAAATACTATTACGAATTGTAATATGGGTTTATAATATTTTTGCAGAACTATCCTACATTTTATTTAATTGAAACCTTGAACCTTGTTATTGATTTATCGTACAAAGATGTTTGGCAAAAAATGTAAATATTTTAAAAATATTACTTGTTCGTAACACTAATGAAATTACGGTTTTAGAAATAAAATTTAGAATGTTTTGAAGAATGTTTAAAACCTCTCTTTCTAAAGTAAAAAGTAGTCTTCATCAAATTAAACACTTTTAAATATATTTCCATAAAACGCCATGTTATCGTTCATGTGGGAAAATAATATTAGTAATTGTAACATGGGTTCGTCAAATTTTTACAGATCTATTCCACATTTTATTTAAATTGAAACCTTGCTATCGATTTATCGTACAAAGATTAATGATAAATGATGTATTCGGCAAAAAGGTGTCATTGTTGTAGAAGAAACATTACTTCCTCGTAACACTAGTGGAATTACAGTTTCAGAAAAAAAATTAGAATGTTTTTAAAGAATGTTTAAAACCTCTCTTTCTAAAGTAAACAATTATCTTTATCAAACCAAACACTTTGAAAGATATTTCTATGAAACGGCATGTTATTAGTGTGGAAAAACAATATTACCAATTGCAATATGAGTTAATAATATTTTTACAGAACTATTCTACCTTTTATTTAAATTCAAACCTTGTTACTGATTTATCGTATAAAGATTAATGATAAATGATGTATTTGGCAAAAAGATGTCATTGTTGTAGAAGAAATATTACTTCCTCGTAACACTAGTGGAATTACTGTTACAGAAAGAAAATTTAGAATGTTTTTAAAGAATGTTTAAAACCTCCCTTTCTAAAGTAAAAAATTATCTTTATCAAACCAAACACTTTGAAAGATATTTCTATGAAACGACATGTTATCATTAGTGTGGGAAAAGAATATTACCAATTGCAATATGGGTTAATAATATTTTTACAGAACTATTCTACATGTTATTTAAATTCAAACCTTGTTACTGATTTATCGTATAAAGATTAATGGTAAATGATGTATTCGGCAAAAAGATGTCATTGTTGTAGAAGAAATATTACTTCCTCGTAACACTAGTGGAATTATTGTTTCAGAAAGAAAATTTAGAATGTTTTTAAAGAATGTTTAAAACCTCTCTTTCTAAAGTAAAAAATTATTTTTATCAAACCAAACACTTTGAAAGATATTTCCATGAAACGACATCTTATCATTAGTGTGGGAAAACAATATTACCAATTGCAATATGGGTTA
>JAEQML010063438.1:0-23152 GCA_016904865.1 Pissodes strobi
GGTTTTGACACTGCCGTCATTCGGATATATCACCAGCCAGAAATATTCCTTAACTTGTCATCCGGAAAATCCTGCAGTCACTCCTAATAACACACAAAAATATACAAGAAGAACCCAGATTGTAAACGGTTCAGGGTCTGACGCCACCACAGGGAAACCTAAATTGGAACCCCCCAGATAGGGGTATAATCTTACAAAATCTTCCTGGTCCGCTAATATTATGATGTTCTTTCTATATTGAGCCCATGAGAATTATTCGAATATCGCCATTACGGCTGTTGGTATTAACCTAATTGTTGGAAATCATATTTTCTACAAAACCAACTAGTTCCTCGCCTTCCATAAGTTTACCAAAACCTATTTCATTCCAAATGAAAATGTATTTTTTCTTACGTTCCGGGAAATTTGCGGCCACTGAAGAAAAAGAACGACCTCACAAAATCTGCATATCTCCCCATTTTTTCTCCGATTGACAGCAAATATTAATTTTGAAGACACATGTCAATCAGCAAAGTATTACTTTTCCTGTCCAAGCAGCAAAGTGATTAGTCTCCATGGGAATAAAACGTTTGACATAAGTTGTCAAACAATTATTATGGACATATACATTTCCATAGCAACCAACCGTTCCAACAATTGTAATTTCTATAAAATTTGTCTTAATTTGTCACTATAGGAAAAATAAAAAGATTTTGTGAATTATAATAAATTGCAAATATACAATATACACATATCATTATAAACAATCGGAGAAAAAATTATATTTTCAACTCGGCAGCAAAGTATATTGACTGCCTTAGCTGAATTCCTAGCCTCGCTATGCTCGGCTATGAACTATCAGCCGCGGCATTCAATCTACTACTTTGCTTCCTAGTAAAACAAATAACTATTCTCTGGCATTTTGTAGTTACAATCATTATATAGGAAGCTAAAATAAATACCTATAACGGAGACTTATTCTTATGAGAATTCTGGGCCGCAGATACCTTTCGCACCTCTCCTGTGACGTCATAATGTGAGGGTTGTAAATTCCGCTTGGTGATCAGCTGTTTGCATAAATTACTGTGTAAATACCAGGTTCGTGCCGAGTTTTTCTTCTTGTTTTCGATACAAAAAAAATATATATATGTTCTTAGTTGGAAATTGAGTTCAAACTATTTCTAGTATGAAAATAGTATTGTATATCTATAGTGGCTTGTAAAAACGTGCATATTTTGTTTTTATTTTGTTTTTCGCGGTTTTTGACCTCTACAACTTGTACATTGTTATTTTGGGCGTTTCTCTATTAATACTTTTTTTGGAACAAAGCCTCGTACTTGCCTTGCCCCAAAGTGTAGTAGTAATTTTTAAAAAGGCCTTGAAAGAGGATAAAGCATGAATATCCTCATTTTAATTCTCCAAAGATGAGAAGTTATGGTATGTTCCAAGCACTTTATAGAGTCTGAAATAATTTCTGTTGATAAAATTGTTAGGACAGATGGCTTTGCCTTTACCTGTCCATGGAAAATCCCAAATTTAGAACCCACCGCCATTCCCACCATTTTTCACAACCAGCCGTCTTATATGACTAGATAAGTACCTCAAAAAAGAAAAAATCCTGAAGAAAAAAGTCAGAATCTGTTAGATAGGGATACACATAACTTGAAATTTGGATGGATTCTGGTAAAATAAGTGCTCTTAATGGCTTTTTATTAACATTTCAAAGCAAAAATCTTTGTGATTTTAACTTTAAAATATGTCAAAGTTTTGTTCTTTTTTTTAATAGATGCCGAAGAAATTCCAAATATTTCCTGCAGTTTTAAACTGAAAGAAAACTTAGAGGTAGAAGTCTATTATAAAAATGTTAAGCTACTCTTTTCCAAATTTGAATGGATTCTAACTAAGCAATCCACCTGTACCACCTGGTTAACCTTTGAAAGTTTGCTTTGTCATTTAAAGAGTTTCGATGAGAATTCTGTAAATTATAAGAAAGAAGATGCTATTAAATTTCCTTGTGAGTTCAAAAATCTTTTGATATTGCGAACATGAGCTTTCAGCTTTTATTAAAAAAATTAGCTTTATGAAAGAGCAACTTGAATTGATGTTCATGTCGAAGCCGAGATATTCTCAAATATGCTTTTATTGGTTCATAAAGCACTTTGTATTTTGCCGAATAAATTCAAAATTTTATAACGTAACTAACCAAAACTAATATCCTTGCTTAAAATTTATCTAGTTCAAGCTATTTTAAAATAACAAATAAAGTGATGCTTGAAACACAAATTTGGAACGCAATACATAAAGAAATGTTCATACTTCAGTTATTTACCTACATGGACTGGACTAACCTTATGTCTGGTGCAGACATAAAAGTAATTATATTTTTACTCAAATCATTTAACTGGATATATTTTATCAGTGTCAAACAAGAGCTTCTGAAGTAAATAAAAAGACAAAGACGCAATTAATAAAATTGAAAATTAACATTCTCCTACCCTTCGATTGTTGGTAATGTAACTATAATAACAGTATTTCCGCATAAAGAATGGCCTTTTCTACTTTCAGTATATTTTTTGTGAAAAAGTTACCTAAAGGTTGAGTTATGAAACTTTCCATGACGTTCGCTTTATATAATATTCCTAATACGATTTTTTTTGGCCATTGAGCATTCTATTAAGATAAAATATCTGATTTCATGTCAGAGCATAATGGTGAACATTTGATGTCTAAAGATAATATTCTATTTCGAAAGCTTAATCTCTGCTGTAACTTTAAGTGAAGATAAGATATCATGCTGAGAAACTACATGTTTAATTCTGAAAAAAATTCATTGGTATTTGAAAAATCTGCGAAACTACTTTAATAAAATTAAAGCTTTATGTAGTATTAGGAGGAGGACATGCTAAAGTTGCTCAGTTATAGATAAAGTAATTTATTTCAGATATAGATAAACGCATAAGCTTAATTATTGGTTATGCAAAATTGCGTGACAGCTGACAACCATACACAGTTAGCCTGCGTTTTCAACTAACAATTAAAATAAAAGTACGTCAGATGTTAACTATTATTTATTTATAATTTTTTTCATCTATTTTATATATTCATGTATATTTTCAACTTTCCAGTTACTCAGTTATTTTTTGGAAAAATAAAGAAGGAATACAGCACTACTTTTAAAATTTAGCTCGTGACGACATGTACAGGGTGTCTCAAATTCGAGCCTCATCATTGGTATCTCGGAACTAGAAGAGATACGAGGTCGGTTAAAGGGAGGCAAAGTTGCGCAATTTGATGCTGATCAAAATCAGAAGATTTTTGGAAAAAACCGAATATTCCCGATTTACTTTCTATTTTTTTTATGGCTTTATTTGAAGCGATATAACAAAATAAATTTCACCTTCTCACTGTTACTTTTCCTTTTCTACAAGATGGTGTTATCAGATTTTCAAACTGACGTTTCGTCTTTGAGCTGCCATCATCAACTTAATTTTTTAAAATACGGCCCTGGATTTTTTATTACGGACTTTAAGAGCTTTTAAGGTCCCAGAATCAATGATGTATCGCAATAATTCGAAAAATTAATATTTATGGCATTTTTCATAAAAACTCATGTGTTAGAGAGAGATAGAAAACAGATTTTTGGTAAGATCTTACCAGGAAATCATTACAATGATTTTTTCGAAGAGCATGCGATACAAGAAAGATAATGTGATTTATTATTTGTTCCAAATCTAATCCCACACAACTATTTACTTGGGTAAATTGCTAAAACTATCGCCTAGAGCCTGGTTTGAGGGTTGACACTTTAATAATTATATTATTCATTAACCACTTCTTATGTTAGTTTTTAAGCTTTCTTTATGCAAAGCGTTAATGCCTAAAAAAACGTTTTTGTTTGAATAAGTGCGATACAGCATTGGTTTTGGGACCTTAGGGAAGCTCTTAAAGTCCGCAATAAAAAACCCAGGGCCATATTTAAAAAAACAAAGTTGATGCTGACAGCTCAAAGACGAAACGTCGGCTTGAAAATCTGATAACACCATCTTGAAGAACAGAAAAAGTAACAATGAAAATGTGAGATTTGTTTTGCTATATCTATTCAAATAGAGTCATAAAAAAATAAAAATTAAATCGCGAATATTCGTTTTTTTTTCAAAAATCTTCGGAAGTATTCGAAATTTTGAAACTTGTAAGGTGGCATTTTGATCAGTATCAAATTGCGCAACTTTGCCTCCATTTAACCGACCTCGTATCTTTTCTAGTTTCCGAGATTCCAATGATGAGGCTCGAATTTGGGACACCTTGTACACGGGCCTTTGCCATTTGGAGTGAAGATGTAAGAGGGGGGCTAGCGGTTGGACGCTAATCGTTAGCGAGATGAAATTTATGCAACGCTGCCAGACTACTACGATAGTAGCGAATATTAGGACGCCCTTATATAAAAAATGTATGTCTTACATTAAAATTTCTCCAATATTGTAAAATACATAGGTATTTCAATAAAATGTGCTTTCCTCCTTTTATAATGCGGTATTTCATGATTTATTTATTCAATTATCTAATGCTACTATTTTGTTCCTGCACTTTCCTTAAATAATATTTTGCTTATAAAGCGGTCAACAGCGCCTGATGTTCAGAAAGAAGAAGCAAAACAAACAACAAACAATTAGTTCGCGAAATAGCCGATAATGGCTGCGGTAATTAGTGGCATTTTGCATTTTTCTGAAATCGGATCTATTTATGTGCTTTTAAGTACAAGAATTTTGTACCTAACATTTGGTTGTATATTTAGGTATACAATTTATATTGCTGGGTCCATTTTTAAATGAGTAGAATTATATATTTTAAAGACCTGTTGATTTTATGGCGACGGGTCGATTCGTTTACAGAACAGTTTAAAAGTTAACTATTCATAGTTGTCATAGAGCACTAGAGCCTTATTATCAAGTGGGTATTGATACATAATCAAGAAAGAGACAGAGCAACGGTATGTTCACGTTTTAATATTTGATCCTATCTTGACTTGCTTTGACAGTGACAAAACTGTATAACTCGAATTGATTGAAAATAACGTCAAACGCTGTGGCGTGCATTTAATGAATTATTCCAGAGGTGCGTACTGACCTGATCAAAAATGCGCGCATGACGTGAGCGAATACGTCTATTACGTGTGCATGCTCAAAATTTGTATGCTCAAGTGCTAATTTCTAAGTAGTATTTCAGTACTTTCTGAGAATAGTTATTTGTGTGTTTAGAGCGTAAAGTAACGGATTGCCGCTTCATAAAGAATGTTACCGCGCGGCGATCTTTTGAAAACGGCAGTCTTACGTTGCGCTCGAAAAATACACAGAACTTTTTCTACAGCCGCATTTTAAAAAAATTAAATGCGCATATTTCTCTATACTTTTTCTGAAATTTGCATATGACAGTCAGCTTTAACATATTATTGGGACATATTTAGAACTAACAGAAGCGCCAGCAACAACTGTAACAACACGACTCTCATTTATTTATTTTCACTTGCAATGACCATTCATAGCACACTCGACGGAAAAAGTGAGAATTTTTTCTTCCATGTGCGTTGTGTAACCGATCACCATAACGTAACATCGCCGCGAAGTGAGGGCACGTACGGTTCGCATTTATACATTCCGTAAATGTATATGGTACGTCGGTGTTGTTAATGGTCAAACCATTCAAAATTTGAACTTCTATCCAATCAACGACAACGCGAGGGTGCCAAATTACCCCCAACTTAAGAAACAAACATAACCTGAAAAAAAAAATAAAAAAAAACTTTGCCACTGACGGGAATCGAAGTCGGAGGCAAACCGAAGCATCGTATCAGAAGCACAGCATCTAACTACTGCCTCCAGGCCCGCTAAAAATGATCCACTGAATCGCAAAGACATGCTGCTCAATAAACTGTTATTACATTCCGTAAGTGCATATGGTACCGATTTAAGGCCCTCACAGAAACTTTGCATAACTCCGTAGCATAAGAGCATAAGGGTTTTCGACCAATCACAGCAGGTATATCGAACGCCATAAAACTTTTTTATAAGAATTATCCGTAAGAATGAATAATTACGGAGGTTGTGCTATGCGCGGCCAATTCAACACTCTTGTTTTAGTTATATGTCCGTTCGATATATCGGCTGCTGCAGTGTTATGCCAAGTGTCTGTGAAGGCCTTTACATTCCGTATATGCATATGACACTCGAAGTTTGATTGGATGAAATTTTAAATCCAGCCAATGGGATAGTGCTAGTTCGTTCGTTCAAGTTGTCTACGTAGGATGTGAGCGCACTACTGTACCAAACCTCGTAACGCGATTATTCTGGCGAGGCACTAAATGTCGGTTTGTTGAAATTCAACGAAATTCTCGGGCTGCCCTCCAGACGCTGTAACATCAGCGCCTTCCATTACGTAATGATACGCTAGCAGGTTACGTTACGAGATACGGTTACACGTGAGGACGCTGCTTAAGGATCCGCGGCATTCGTCGATTTTGCGATTTCATTTCAATTTAGCAATTAGTTATTTTGCGCGCGGCTGTAGAAAAAAAACTACTCAAAATGCTATAGTAGGAACCTAGTCCCTTGACATTCGCTTTACATAACATATCAAATCCTTTAAAAGTTTTTTATTGAGCAACTTCCCTATTTAGGAAAATATTTTAAATGTGACACTTTCAAAGCATGATCTTCTATAATACTTCTTACATGTATGAAAACGAAGAAAGATAACATGCTCAAAACTGCATGTTAAATTCGCAACAAAATTCAATGTTCATTTAAAAATAGTAAAAACTCTTCTGCACTTTGCGAAGTGAAAATTTCTTGAGGTGAGTGCAGCACATTTTTTTCTAGGTAGTGATTGAGACGGAGCCGTCAGATTTTCGCGTCAGACGTCATATTAATGATAACGCCCATTCGGGTAATTTTTAAGTATTCAGCACTTTTCTCGAAAATAGTTAAGAGAGGAGTTTTTAAAATTGGCATATTTAATGGGAAGCACTTGACGGTCAATCGTTTTTGATGATCCGATAATCCATTTCCGAGTTATTACGGAATATGTACGATTTTTCAAAAATATTCCTTGATACTCGATAACTTGTCGAAAAAAGTAATTCCTTTTGACAAAATTTTCTGAACACATTCTATCTGAAGGCCTTCCAAACCCTATTGAAATTGGCAAGAGCCGTCATTTAACATTAATTAATGATGTTTATCTCATCACAAGTATTAACGTTGAATTATCAAGACAACTTTTTGCATGCAGATCAGCACAAACAAACTCATGATCACCTTTTGTGTCCAAAGTAAATTTTTATAACAGTTTCATATTAGCAATTAAAATAAATCTTTATATTGTTAGATTCTTGTAGATCCCTGTAGCTTTTTGGCCTTGCATAAAATTTGCTTCTTCCAGACAAAGACTATAAAAGTATTTACTGCAGTGATTATTCTTTCATAATATTAAAATTATCATGAAATCTGACTGGAGTAGCAATTAAAACAAGGCTCGCCATCTGAAATATGTTATTTTGTTACATATTTAATATTTTGTGTTTTACGATCGATTTTATTACCCACTTTTTATTTGATTTAATATATTTGCATACTTGTGTATGCTTAGGGCAACATTTTTGAGTTTTCATTCTTAATAAATAAGTTTGCAATCCTCGTTCCACTTTTGCAATTAAAATTACATCATCAGTATAGCAGCTCTTTTATGCGCTTCTGTTGTATTCCGTCAATACGATACGTCTAAACTTTGGACTATTTGGTGCAATGAAAACTTTGGTTAGTCCAAATTAACGTATTCTATTTCTCAGTGAATTGCCGGAATTAGTTAAACCATTGTTTTTCAATTCCCATATTTCATTACTAACTTGAAAAGAATCATTAATAACCCTATCACATGACTTCTCTTTTAACTGATTTGTAATAGGGTATTAAAACCCCAAATAACATTCAGATTAGAACTATTTGGAACATTTACGCTTATGCAGCAGGTAGTTGAAGAAACTCTGGACTGCGGCGGGGCAGCAGGCAGCGGTAAGACACGAGGTAGCCGAGCCGCGGTCAATAGGCGTGTATAGTTTGTAAACCGAGCGTTGATCGTTACGTCATACCTTGTCTTTCTCTCTCATACCACCGTTAATCGGGGGTGACAGAAATTTGACGTCACGGACGTACGTTGAGCTGCGCATGCTAGGATATCAGATGAAAATAATGAAATTCCTCATCTGTCAGTGTCAAATATATATTTATTTATTTTATTTGAAGTTCGTCCAACGTATTTTTCTGTTTTTATTAATGATTTTTATAGCAGTTGAAAATGCCTGGACATCGGTACACTGAAAATGAGCAAGTCCTCATTTTAAAATTAATAGACTATTTTATTCGCGAAAAAGCAGCAGGAAAAACGCTTTTACCCGTGAGTGCAGTATAAACCTAATGTAAGTTGATACAAAAGTGCAGTTTTAACAATATACAAAGAGTAGGATTATTTGTTGTAGAGAGTTTCTGATGCTTTAGGAATATCGTCAGCCTCTGTGCAAAGAATGCATTGAAAGGCAGTCTAGAAACATGTTGACTTTAAAACCAAGGCAAATGTTGCTATTATTTCCTCTCATAGAGAGCCTCTTCACAAAGTTCATGGCCATACTATAAGGAGAGCATGTATGCTATGTATGAGAAAGGTAATCTGCATTTAATTTTCATTATTTTAAATAATTTATTCATTATTTCGGTTTTATTGTAGGCAAACATCTCACACTGCGTTCATTGCAAACGAATCTGATGAATATTGACATAGTGCAGATATCTACTGATTTGCTAATATAATCCTATTGAGATGGTATGGTCAGAATGCAAGCGTTACTACGAGGCTTGTATCAGTTCGATACATCCTGTCCCAAGTGGATGTATCACTTCGATACATCCTGTCACAAGCGAAACTGTTTTAAATTTGTGGAATGAAGCATTTCAAAAGGTAAGAATCTAGTTCAACTTTTAGATACTGCTATTTTATAAGAGAATCTGTTTTAGATTACAGCAAAAAAATGAAGAAATTATGTTCATCACACAAATGCTATAATACAATTAACGAGGACTGGAAAAAGGAGAGATGCTTCGGATATTAAGGTTTAAGGTTTTAGCTTGTATATATCATGACTATTTGAATCTTTTATAGTATGTTTTTCTTTTTATATTTTATACTTCGATATTATTAATACTCTAATGCTAATTAGTTGATAGTGTGCTTTGTCAATAGGAGTAATTGTATTCTTGGACAATAAAGCATTGATTGATTGATATATTACCAGTCATTATCGATCTCAATTCTTGTCACTCAGATGATGATGATGAGTATTATTTTAGCGATGAGCAGGAAACAGTGTGCTCATAAGCACAGAAGATACTATGACCCTTAAATTACAACATCTCTTTCCATCGATTGTGTGATATGGTTTTTTTTATAATGAGTGAATTATTGTTTTTTATGATGAGTTGAATTATAGTTTTATTATCTTTTGTCTTGTCTGTCATTTGTGTTTGTATAAAGAAAAATAAGATTTTAAATTGTTAAAGTTAACACATATACGCCAGACCTTTACTGTTGTTGTATATGAATCATGTTATAGCACACTTTGTTATATAAAATGTTTTGTTTTCCATTTCATAAACATTTGGGCATTCTTTGGAAATAAATTAGCATTGTTTTTGTTTTCTCTCATACTTGAGTTTTATTTTATGGTGTCAATCTACTCTACTTTGTTTAAGTTACTTTAGTTAGTTTTGTTTATAATAACTGAAGTACAACAGACTCAAATACAATATTATGCTATACTGTCACCCATTTAATATATTTTATACGAGATGTCCTATGTTAAAAAAAGCATAAATATTATTAAAAGTTTGAACTAAGGCCGTAATGGCGATATTTACAGCTACATAATAAGCAAAACTTGTACAAAAATTAAATAAACTTTTACGAATCTAAGCGTTTGAACCATTACAAAACAAATAAATTATAAACTTACTTACCTACATATATAAAACTAAAGAAAAGCTACATGTTTGAGGTCTTTCAATTTTATTAACTACAGAACACTGCTATAATGTGAAATGATTAATTAAATGATAAGACAACAAAAACCGTAGCTAACCGAAGAATAAAATTGCATTTCCTACAGTCAAATTTAAATGTATGCCAAAGTTTACTGCAATGGTAAATATCTCTTTTTATTAATTTGTTTACTGCACTTTAGAGATGCTTACAAGTTCACAATCGTATGACAAATAAAAATTAATTGGTAAAGAAAAGGTCCAAATCACGTTTCAGTTGCATATCTGATATTAAAAATGTCTTTGTGATTTTGTATACACTATTCTCATGGCCATGTTTGTTTCACAGTACATTGCTTTTGAATTGAGTTGAATGTTTCTTCAATTAACCACATATCACATGTATAATTACATAACTTTTCTCATAGCAAAGATTCCACTTATTATTCGAAATTTCGCAGGTTTTAGATGTTTTCATTCACACAAGATAACAAGACCCCTGTATATCTAAGAATTTCTGCTGGAATTTTACTAGAACACTAGAATATTTCTGTTTGTATTGTGTTGTTAATTTATTTAAGTTCCTATTGGAAACCACACAAGACTTTTTTCTTCACCTAAAACAAAGTAGATTGCATACAATTAAAATATTCATATTGGAGATCCAAATATTATGTTACCAGAGTGAAAAAGGGCATGTTTATCGGTTAGTTTCTTTAAATTAAATCTATGAATCACGAGTTTATGAGCATGACATGTTGTTTGTTATTGTTTTGGGTTTGAATTCAGCGTCCTATCTAACCTCACATTCGAGATCGACAATAGCCGTCTATTTTACCGACACGAAATGGATCATGCGCGAAACGTAAGTTATGCTCCTCCCAAGACTCTTGTGAATCAATTCAGGACATGCTTCAAAACTGATCTGACGTCAGGATTTATGACGTAACGATCAACGCTCGGTTTACAGACTATATAACCTCGTCTCTCGCATCCCGACCGACACCGGTCTGATCCGATTTCTGAGTACCCTCCGAGGAAATTCCAGAGCCTGTCTTTTTTTTATTTGCCCACGTTGTACGGTGCTTTTTTGGTAAAAGTTGCGGTGATTTCGGTGTTTATTTTTTGATTGTTATAATTAAAATGGATGAAAGGACTCAACGGACCTCTTAGATTAAATGCTAGAAGAAAAGGCAAAGATCCAAAAAAGGTAAGGAAATTGAATTATTGGATATAGGAGAGCGAATTTTCAATTACTAAACTGGCGGAACCTCGAATTGTACACGCACAGTTACTTTTTTACTTAAATTTAAAACATGTTATCTTAAACACATGTACCTACATGTACTTCAATAAGGTTTTCAGTATTAAAAAGGAAATTTATCCTAGACTGCACTCGTCTAATATTTTTTAGAACAAAAAGTGTGCTGTCTTATACAGGGTTTAGAAGGAAGACAAGTTTTTGGTTACTTAAACTAAAAACAAGTTTTCCTTTTACTTCTATAGGCGAAATGAGTTAATGTCAAGTTATAGAATTTTATAGCTGAAAACTTATTTTTAAATCAAATTGCTAATGACTAATGACCATTAGTTTCAGTAGCCGCAATATATCTCGAAGCGGGTTTAAAATTTTTAAAAAATACTAATTCATCGGCAGAGTTAATTTTATTTTTTAAAAGTACTCTTAAGTTAGGAAATGGCATAGTTTTAAACAGCAACTCAGGTTGAGAACTGCCGTCACTCAGGCAATTGAATATAGGAAGAAATAAACAAGAACTATTGGGGAAAAAGCTAAACGGCTTGAAATAGATATGAAAAACTCAATAAGTCATGCATTTGACGAACACAAATAATGCCCGACAATTGGTTACTTTGGCAATGAAGACTTGCAGCCCACATGTATTGCCAGATTTAAGATTGACAGGTATGCTTTACTTATTATGAGTATCTAACCCTTTACTAATATTATAAATGCGAATGTGAGTTTGTTTGCTTGTTTGTTATGCTTTCACGCGTAAACTACTCAACCGATCATCATGAAATTTTGAATAGATATTTTCAAGAGTATACTAAAGGACATAGAACACTTTTAGCTTTTAACCGCGGCTTCACTCGCGTTGATTTTTATGATTAATTTTAGTCCTATTTTCCACGTGTAAACTACACAACGATCATCATGAAATTTTGTACAGATATTTTCAAGAGTATAGTAAAGGACATAAGGCACTTTTAGTTTTTACCCGCAGCTCCGCTCGCGTTGATTTTTACGGTTAGTTTTAATCCCATTTTCCACGCGTTAACAACACGACCCATCATCATGAATTTTTTTACAAATATTTTCAAGAGTATAGTAAGGGACATATGACAGTTTTAGTTTTTACCCGCGGCTTCGCTCCTAGGACAGTTACAGATATTTTCAAGAGTATAGTAAAGGACATAGGGTACTTTTAGTTTTTACCCGCGGCTTCGCTCCTATTTTCAACGCGTATACAACTCAACCGATCATCATGAAATTTTTTACAGATATTTTCAAGAGTACAGTAAAGGACATAGGACAGTTTTAGTTTTTACCCGAAGGGTCGCTCGCGTTGATTTTTATGGTTAGTTTTAATCCTATTGTCCACGCGCAAAACACTCAACCGACAATCATGAAATTTTTTACAGATATTTTCAAGAGTATAGTAAAGGACATAATATGACAGTTTTTACCCGCGTCTTTGCTCGCGTTGATATACTTAAATAACTGTCAAAGATCATTTAAAAGTGAGATATCATGAAATTTTGTGCAGATATTTTCAAGAGTGTAGTAAATGACATAGGATACTTTTAGCTTTTACTTGCGGCTTTGCTCGCGCTGATTTTTACTGAAAGTTATAATTCTATTTTCCACGCGTAAACTACTCAACCGATCATCATGAAATTATGTACAGATACTTTAAAGAGTATAGTAAAGGATATAGGATAGTTTCAGTTTTTCCCCGCGGCTTCACTCACGTTGATTTTTACGGTTAGTTTTAAACCTATTTTCCATGCGTAAACTACTCAACCGATCATGATGAAATTTAGTATAGATATTTTCAAGAGTATAGTAAAGGACATATGATACTTTTAGTTTTTATCCGCGGCTTCGCTCGCGTTGATTTTTACGGTTAGCTTTAATCCTATTTTCCACTCGTAAACTACTCAACCGATCATCATTAAATTTTTTACAAATATTTTCAAGAGTAAAGTAAAGAACATAATGACAGTTTTTACCCGCTGCTTCGCCCGCGTTGATGTACTTAAATAACTGTCAATGATCATTAAAAAGTAAGATATCATGAAATATTGTACAGATATTTGCAAGAGTAGAATAAAGGTCATAGGACCCTATTAGTTTTTTCCCGCGGCTTCGCTCGCGTTGATTTTTGCGGTTAGTTTTATTCCTAATTTCCACGCGTAAACTTCTCAACCGAACATCGTGAAATTTTTTTAGAGATATTTTCATGGGTATAGTTAAGGACATATAACAGTTTTTACCCGCGGCTTCACTCGGATTGATGTACTTAAACAACTGTCAAATATCATTAAAAAGTAAGATATCATGAAATTGTGTACAGATATTCTCAAGGGTATACCTAGTAAAGGAGATAGGAGATTAATTTATAACCACGACTTCGCTCGCGTTGATTTTTACGGTTAGTTTTAATCCTATGTACCACCCGTAAACTACTCAATCGATCGTCTAGAAAATATTTACAGATTTTTTCGAGAGTATTATAGTAAAGGACATAGAACAGTTTTTACCCGCGACTTCGCTCGCGTTGATGTACATAAATGGCTGTCAAATATCATTAAAAGTAAGATACCATGAAATTTTACAGATATTTTCAAAAATATAGTAAAGGACATAGGACGTTTTTAGCGTTTACCCGCGGCTTCCCTCACGTTGATATTTGCGGTTAGTGTTAATCCCATTTTTAACGCGTAAATTATCCAACCTATCATTATAAAATTTTGTACAGATATTTTCAAAATCATAGTAAAGGACGTAGGACACTTTTAGTTTTTACCCGCGACTTTGCTCGCGTTGATTTTCACGCGTAAACTACTCAACCGATAATCATAAAATATTTAACAGTTATTTTCAAAAGTATAGTAAAGGATATATGATAGTTTTTACCCGCGGCTTCACTCGCGTTGATGTACTTAAATAACTATTAAAGATCATTAAAAAGTAAGATATTATGAAATTTTTCACAGATATTTTCAAGAGTATAGTAAAGGACATAGGGCACTTTTAGTTTGTACCCGCGGCTTCGCTCGCGTTAATGTACTTGAGTAACTGTCAAAGATCATTAAAAAGTAAGATATCATGAAATTATGTACAGATGTTTTCAAGATTATATTGTGGACAATGTATACGGGGGTTTTGTTGTATATAAACGTAATGTTGTGATCGCTCATTAAGTTTCAAAACTTTGACGTTCGTGTTAGAGTGCCGAAAACTTGCGGAGTTTTCGTAAAAACGCGAATATGAGTTTGTTTCTTTGCTACGCTTTCACGCGTAAACTACTTAATCGATCCAAATGAAATTTTGTACAGATATTTTCAAGGGTATAATAAAGGACCTAGGACACTTTTTATATAAAAAAACCTTTCTGAAGGGCAAAAGATTGATGCTGGCAAATATTATTATGATCGTCCGGCGATGAGTTTGAGAAATTTGAATAGAATTCAACGCCATCTGGCGTTCCATATGAATGGCATTTAACGCCATCTGGCGTTCCAATAAGTAAATGCCGGCAGTCAGCTCACTATTCAATTGATGAGTATAGTATCAGCTGTTTCGGATGTACTTTTAAAAAAATAAACGTAGTAAATGAGAGCTCAATCAACAAAAAGAAATTCAAATAAAAACATAATATAATTTTTACTGCTAGTTTCAATCCTAGTTTGTCTTTATTTGTTTCCATTTTTCTGTCACCTTCAAGCAATAGTTAATATGTTTCTATTATTGAAGTTGAGTTCTACACTTAATTCTTACTCTTTTTTCAGATTTTTCAACGCGGGCGAAGCAGCGGGTAAAAGCTAGTTTGATTATGATTTTAGTCTTTATATAAATGGGTATTCAGTGGATTGAAAAATACAATTTGTATTAGTCATAATTTAGATTAAGTATTTGAGAAAAATGGAATATAGGTATAGGGTGTTTCAATGACAGCTAATTGTTTTAAATGTGCAGAAGTGTAACTATCTTTGTAATTTCAATTTTTTATATACATAGGCTAGAGATACGGCAATACTGTAATGTTAATTTTGCTCTATTATCTTTCAGATATCTATGAAAAGTAAGAGGCTTGATTGAGATGACCGTTACTTGATGAAAATCCATTAATTATGTAATTTATTAAAAACACTCGTTTCTGACTTTCACAGGTTTATTTGATGACTAATTATTGTTCATGACAATTGTTTCGGTACACAATACCTTCATCGGATGACGAGTAATTTAAACTAGTTACTAGACTAAAGTGCTGAAATATAAAATAATTACAATGTGTTAACCTATTGTGGTAAACCTAATGAAATAGTTGCCAAAAAACTTAGAGAGTTAAATCGGAATATCGCTTTTAAGTGTACAAATACTCTAGGATCAATAGTTAAAAATAATAAATGAAAAGCATCTAAAATGTTTAAGTCGGGAGTATATAAATTAATATGTGGATCTTGCCCAAATATCGACGGCGTCACGACAAAAAGACGTAAGCGCCAAAATGGTGGAAAATGAGATTTATGTAAAAGTATATAGTACTAATAAATGCGCATAACTGTGCAAAACGGCTTAGCCGACGAAAATTCACAACGCGATTAAAACGAGCTACCCAGTTTCTAACCGCCAATACTGCTTCTTGCAAGACTAGACGCAAGAATCAGTAAGCGCCTGACATTCATAGTGGTAGGTTACGTTACGCCCGGGAGTGAAAAAATCTATTTGCCTATTCAAAGGTATGTAGCTAATAAACAAATTGTATTGTTTTTAATGTGATTTAGTAATCTAGATAGATTTTTCATTTTAAAAATCCGTTTCACATAGTAAAAACTTGCTTTTATTGTTATTGTCGGTTACGCCTTTTTATACTTTTTTATTTTGTTGACTTAAGCGCCATCAGCTTATGTGAATACAATGCATTATTCAACTTCGCTTAAGATAATTAATGCTAGATCTAGTCGAAAAAAAAAACATAATCTAGATAAAAGGTATCGTTAATATTAGAAAAAAAATTGTTTCGGATCAAAACATATTTTTTACTAGTTATAATTGTTGCTTAAAATTTGGGTTTTATTATGTCGCTTACGCCCTGTTTTTCTATTCTTTTTAGATGTTGTCCCGGGGGCAAAAAATTCGTGATTTAGCTTTACAAAATCTTTCCAAAGGGAATGAGAATAACATTATCGATAATGACCTACTTACAGAGGCATTAAGGTATGATGCTCTTTTAGAGCCAGAGTTTGTAGAAGAAGTATTGCAGGAACTACCACCCTTTAATAGCTACAATAATAGTTTAATATTAGGACAAAATACTCAACAAACAGATACAAATAATGACATAATAACTATAACTGACTCCAATGTAATATCTTGTACCTTTCATGAGACTGATATTACCAAAAAGACTGATCAAATATCAACCTGTGATAAAAAGCTTGTCAACTACTCAGATAGTGAAGATAGTTATAAACAGGACGTACCTATATCTAACAATTATAATTATAAAATCGGCGATGAGCCAGATCAAAATAATGTTCAGACGTCCCATAACGATGTTGCTAATTATGAATCTGGATCAGCCGATAATTCAGACTCCGATTACCGTGCTAATGACACCATTCCAAGTTCCAGTGAAAGTTCTACCAGCGATTCTTCTGGCAGCTTAAACTTAGACTTAAATAGAGGGCAAAAACGAAAAAAAAAGAAGACCAACTTAGAACGTAACAGAATACGAAGAAATTCAGGGAAAAGATACCTCAATTATAAAAATGAAGTTGTTGGGAAAAAAACCGTTCTTCCCAATCCATGTCTTAATAAAGCGTGTATAAATCGATGTAACAGCTTCACTGAAGAAGAAAGAAGTAATATTTTTACTCAATTTTGGAAATTAGGAGGTAACGTAGAAAAAAAAAACTTCATCAATGGCTGTGTAAACGTAATACCTGTAAAGAGAAAAAGAGTTTATGGTGTCTCGCGTCGCGATTTGACCTACCAATATTTTCTTATGAAAGATGGTGTACAGAATCGTGTATGCTTACAGTTTTTCAAGAGCACTTTAAATATTACACAGAAATTGGTAAGGTATGCCCTAAAAGGGAAAATTGAAGTAAATCGAGAGAAAAGAGGGAAGCATGAACCAAACCATAAAGTTAGCCCAGAACAAATGATGGCCTTTAGAGACTTTATTGAAAGGCTCCCTGCTGTCCCCTCGCATTATTGTCGAGGATCGAGTACCAAATTGTATTTACCATCGGAAACTAAAAGTATTGCTAACCTTTATAGAATGTATTCTTTAAAAATGCAAGAAAACAACTACGTACCCTTGAAAATTTACAGCTTTAAGAAATTTTTCAAGAGAGATTATAACATTGGTATTCATATCCCGAGAAAAGATAAATGTGCTACCTGTGTACGATTTGAAAATATCCCCGATAACCAAAAAACAGAGAATGATCGTAATAAATTCCTTAAACACCAAAAGGACAAAGACAGTGCTAAACAACTCTTCTTGGCGGAACAGAATAAATCTGATAAAGATGGCTTCATTGTAATATCTTTTGATCTGCAAAAGGTCCTGGCGACACCTCACGGCCCTAGCATGATGTTTGGATTTAGTAGGAAATTTGCAGTGTATAATTTTACTGTATATGAAAGTAAATCGAAAAATACATTCTGTTATGTCTGGAGTGAGAAAGACGGAAAAAGAGGTGTCAACGAAATATGCAGCAATTTATATTCCTATCTTACTAAGCTGGATAATGATGGCGATTATAAATCGGTGTCACTCTTTTGCGACAATTGTCCAGGCCAAAACAAAAATAAATATGTTTTGTCAATGTTCCATTATTTTTTGAAGCACTCCAAATCGGTAAAAGAGATAACAGTAACTTATTTGGTAGCGGGCCATACCTATATGCCTGTAGACAGTGTCCATGGAGTAATTGAAAAATATATTTCAAATATGAATATCGAAGCACCATCAGAATGGGTAACAATAATCAGAAACCCAAGACGGCGACCAAAGCCTTATGAAGTAATTCCAGTTGACTATGGAGACATTTTAGATTGGAAGTCGCTTGCAGTTCCCAAAAAACTTAAGACAGCCCACGGGCTAGAAATTAGGATAAGCGATATTACGAGAGCTAGGTTTTTAAAAAATACCAACCCATATTTTATTGTCTTTACTGGATATGACATGGAAACAGCTCACGAAATTCAATGGATAGAGACGAAATGAGAGCATTCCTAGAGCGTACAAGTCGGAATTACTTATCAATAAAGAGAAATTGAAAAATCTTTTAGATCTTTGTGAAAGTCTTAAGATAAAAAAACAATATCATGCTGAGTATTTGGCCCTCAGTGCAAATAATACGGTACCTGATGTTTTACCAGAAAGTGATATAGAAGACGATGTTCAGTAATAGATTAACTGCATACTTCCTTAAAGAGACAAACTAATTTTTAAAACGACCTTATAATTATATTATTTACATATTTAAATAAATTATCCTTTCTAGCTTCTTAAACTCCTGATCGCAAAGATTGTATCCAAGTAAAATAATTAAGAATTGGTTTGTCTCTAATTATTTAAGAGTTTGATTTCATTTTTAAATAAAAGCATGCATGCTTTAAAGGACTTAGATATTTTGCATTAACAATATTTCTAAAAATATATTTTATGTTCATATTTTTTTATATTCAATCTCATTTTAAGTAGTATTTGATGGATTTGAATGTACGTTGTGCATACTGTTGCAAAACCTTTTTTACGATATAGATTTGGGTTTTGTTCATTTAGCAAAAAATTAGATTTAAGTAAAGTTAAGACAGAATATTTTGTTAACTTTTATTATTATTTTTTTATTTTATAGTTAAATTAGTAATCTTGTCTTACTTTTTGACCAACTTAATGGCTAATTATATTTTTTATTCTTTGGTACCAATATAAAAATTGGTCTTATGTTGATAAAGTTTTTTACTTTTATGATTTTGTATATTTCTTTGTAGATCATTATATTAATGTCATACACGTATATGTAACTTATTAAGTTCTGCAAAATCAGGAGGTTTGTTTTTTTGTATATAAACTAGCAATATTGTTTTCTTAAGTTGACAATAACCAAAAAACATCCCACCCAGCATTATTATTATAATGTTTCGTTTGAGCATATGTTTTAAATTAAATATTTTTTAAACATGTATTTTAAATTAAGTATTATTTACTCAATAAGAAACTTTGATTTTATGTTAAGAGGTTTGTATTACTATTCGGTTAAGAGTTTTGCATTAAAAATTTAAAAGACGCATTCACCGTTTTTGATATCTTTCTATAAAAATAAAAGGCGTAAGTGGAACTAACCGACAGGTTATAATAGAAATGGTAATGAGATAAAAGACTTAAACGCATTTCATAAAGTCGTAAACGCCAAAGAAAAATAAAGAAAAGGCGTAAAAGTCAAAATTCAAAATAACTAATCAAGACTTGCATAATATTTAAAGCTGGAAAATAGGTTAAAAAACACTAGGTCCTGCAATGCAGTAACGTAAAAAAAGACGGCAAAAAGCAATATAATATGGATGATATGTGTTTTTCTTGTCTCCTGGAAAAAAATATGAATGGCGCTTATGCCTTTTTATCGTGACGCCGTCGATATATATATAGGTCAAACAGATAGAACTTTCAAACAGCGAATTTTAGAACATAAAAACATATTTCCTAAACACAAAAACTGATTCAAATTACAGTAATCATTTGATAGAAAATAGTCATTCTTTTAATATTTAAAATTTTAATATTTATATTTTTATATTTATATTTTAATATTTTGCATATTCATAATAAAAGTAAAAAGCTCAATTTATTAGAAACAATAGAAATTAATAAACTTAAAAAGACAGCTATGTTGGGGTTTGGAACCTTCGGCAACATGCACTAAAACTGAGCTTTATCCACAATACCGAAACAGAATTTTTGCACTCGACGCGCGTTTCGCTAACCATGTTAGCATCATCTTAATCATCTCCTGATGATGCTAACATGGTTAGCGAAACGCGCATCGAGTGCAAAAATTTCGTTTCGGTATTGTGGATAAAGCTCAGTTTTAGTTAAAAAGACAGATTTACTTTTGAACGATCAACTTGACCTTAACAATTCTCCCCTCTTAAACACTTAGATCGAACCGGCCATTTTACGACCATAACAAGAACCAATATATTTTCAGCCCTTTAGTCTAGTAACTAGTTTAAATTACTCGTCATCCGATGAAGGTACTGTGTACCAAAACAATTGTCATGAACAATTAGTTATTAAATAAACCTGTGAAAATAAAAAAACGAGTGTTTTTAATAAATTATATAAAAGTAAGAGGGTTCCTCCAGTACCTCATTAGGAACTCTATTAGTCTTAAACAAGACGTAGATAACAATTTGGTAGAAAAATTTAATTCAATCAATCATTCATAGGCGGAAAGAGAGCAATTATTTGGAAAAGAGGTTCATACGACTTCAACTAGAATAAACGCAGAAGTTGTAGGTCACAATACCAAAAAGCCAATCCATGTTATTAAAGGAATTGAATGATGAAGATTCCTCCAGCGATTTTTGTAACAAAGTTGACTTCAAGAAAAAATATGCGGAAATTAAATCCCAAAAAAATCGAAATTTAAATCAAAGAAACGAAAAGATGAGAACTATGGGGATGCATGTCCGAATCCAGATATGAAAGGTATGAATTCGAGGAAATTTTTAGAAAATTTCGACGAAACTGATGAGCAGATATGACGAATAGAAGAAATTACAAGGAAATAAATTATTGGACATCTAGAGAGAAGGAAGCGCATTACTGGTTTAAATTTTGGCACCAAGTTTGGAAAAAGAAGTGATGGAAATACTAATATTCTAGTCGATTCAACTTTATGCCCAAAAGTGATTGAAACCAGAAGCATAAAATGGGGTATAATCGACGAACAAGATGCTATAAAAGAACATAAAAAAGTAATTGTTAAAAAAGTATTCCTTGATATTTATAGGCCTGAATGATAATTTTCTGGCAGCAACTTCAGACGACCTCATCGAAGAACGGTTAGTTGAGGGTAAATGCCCTTACAGCGCAAGAGATTCGACAACGGAAGAAGCAATTTTCAGAAGAAAAGTACATTCTGGAAACAGGATGGTCAGATAACGAGAACCGTACCTAAATGATTTTAACATTGGAAATGTTTTTGTTTTCCTATTATGGGGTATCAAATCACGAAAAAGTGCATGCTACATGTGGCACATCACGTAATATACGTGAGAGATCATGAGGACGGAGTCGGTTCAAATGACGAACATAAATTAAAGCTAACTGAAACTAACTTAACCCAAACTAACTAAAAGTAACCAAATACACAAAAAGGGTTAAAATGATTCGGAACAAATTAAAAAAATAAAAAGTTAAAACTAACTCAAAGTAACCGAAATTTGGCGAATAACCAAAACTAACCATAAAAATTAAAATTGGTTATAACCTATCGGATCCGGTTCAAATTACTAAAATAAATTGGAACTAACTGAAACTAACCAAAAGTTGATTCAACGACTAACCCAAAGTAACCAAATGCTCCAAAAAAGGCTAAAACGTATCGGAACAGATTAAAAATATTAAACTAAGTTAAAACTAACCATAACGAACCGAATTTTGGCGACTAACCAAAACTACCCAAAAACATTAAATTCGATTATAACGTATCGGCGCCGATTGAAATGACTTTAACTAAAACTAACTGAAATTAACTGAATATTGACTGAACGACTACCCACGACTATCTAAACCAACTTAACCCAATCTAACCTAAACTAACTAAAAGCACCAAATATGGCTAAAACGTATCGAAACAGATTAAAAATAGTAAAGTAAGTTAAAAATATCCCAAATTAACCGAATTTTGGCGACTAACCAAAATTAACCAAAAACATTAAAAATTGTTATAATGTATCGGAACCGGTTCAAAGGACTAAAATAGATTAAAACTGACTAAAACTAAACGAAAGTTGATTGAATGACTAACCAAAACTAACCAAAAACACCAAAACGGCCTTAATGTATCGGAATAGAGTACACAAATTAAAGTAAGTTAAAACTAACCAAAAAGAACCGCTATTTATTATTAGTTTTAGCTGATGCTGTTTTTGTCACATCATTAAAAATAAGCATCTGTACGTTTTTAGTATATCATTTTAGCTCTATAAAATAGACGAGTTTTGACCACGCCTATGGATAAGCTGTTTTATACACAAGCGTTACGGAAGCAATTGCAAAATAATTATAACTTTGTCTGCGAGTGACAAAGCCAGGAACAGGTTTTTATTTATTAAGCAACTCATCAACTACATGTACAAATTGTTTACAGTTTTAAATTGCGATGTCTTTTATGAACAGGCTTTAAAAAAAAAGGTTGAGTGACGTATAAAAATAAGGGAGGAACTTGGACTGATTTGTTTAATCTGTTATTATTTATGATTTTTTCCGAAGCTATCCAACGCAATTTAAAACTTAGTTTTTATTTGTGAAGTTATCTTAACTAGGGCTGAAAAATGTATGTAATGGAAAATTTAGAAACCTACTTACCTAGAAATAGTTTTGACGAATAAGATAAGCAAAGCAAGATTGATATCTTTACTATGCATGCATAGTAAAGATCGGCTTTGCTAAATAATATGAAAATAAATAAGATCGTGTTTCTTCGTGTGATTCTAATAGCTTTAATTTATAAGGTTGCCCATAAATAGATTTATGTATAGACAGTTTTAGACGTCTTAATATATACAAAGTAACGCTCACATTAGCCACCTAGTCTGTTGC